>JASAMX010024481.1:0-33831 GCA_030248175.1 Microlaimidae sp. YZB2_3
AGGAACAAATAATCCAAGGTCCAAATAATCCAAGTAACTGGGTCCAAATAACCCAAGCCTAGGGAAAAATAATCCAAGGTCACTAGGTCCAAATAAGCCAAAGTGGGTCCAAATAATCCAAACAAGAGCGCTGCGAGTTGGATTATTTTTTCGCACTTGAGTTCATATTTTAATTTATGCAAATTTTTGACTTTTTGATCGCAAGTTCGAGAAATCTCAGTGGCAGTGAATGAAATTCGCTAATTGGAAAGATTTTTCGAAGTTTCTTGAAACTTCTTTAGCAATATAAATATCTTAGTTTTCATACACACACATACACTGTAACCTAGCAATTGTTTTTTTTATAATCATGGCTCAAGATTTCGGTCCTGTAGAGCCACTGTTTTAAGTCAAAAAAATATGCGTTACTTCACTATCAATGTCGTCGGTTTCCTGGTATTTTGGAGTTTTCTTTTAAAAGATCGTTAGCAAAGGATGGTGAAAGCTATATTTGTAAACTGTGCTTTCAACTTAAACTGAAAACGCCTGGGCTTCCGAAAGTTCCGATGCTAACAGTAAGAGGTGGAAGGTTACTGACAGATCCCGATTACCCAGCTAATGATCACTTTAGCATTGAAATTCAAAAAAGCAAAGAACAAGCGGTTGCACAACAAGTCATGCGGAAAGGCCGAAAACGAACTCAAGAAGGCATTACCAGGCTTCGCCAGGCATTTGAATTCGTTCGCAACAATGTTCGCCAGCTAAATCGAGAATTGACCGCAGAAGAGGCCGAAGCTGTAGAAAACATCATTCCGAACTGGCGATCTGCCCGCCGCGGTTATCAAAAGCGACATCGAGCCAGCTTTCCGTCAATTACAGATATATTTAACTTTCCTGAAGAGCTAATTTACACCAAACGAGCTGCTCACGCACAAATAAATGAACCAGGATTTGAGGTAAATTATTTTTTTACAATCAGTTCATTTTTAACAAGGCGATGAGGTGACGTATCATTTCAAAACAACCTTTAGCTGCTTTAAAAAATTTAATTTGTCTGATAATATCTCGTCGAAGTTGCGCTCAATTTTTACTAAACTTTTTGAATGTATAAAAATTTACGTTAGCAATACAATGATAAGTATCGAATAAATTTACCTTTTTTTAAATAAATTATATCTGTTTAGGAAGTTGTTCAGTCCACGTTATTTTTGACAAATCATAAATGAAACACATAAACTTATAAATCCTAGATTTTCACAAAATATACAAAAATTAGTGAACTTTTCGTTAAAAATTAGCATTTTGTTCTAAAATAAGTAATTTAATAAATAATTGTTAAATTGAGGCATTTAATTATTAATATTTAATAACGTTTTTGCCTAAAATTTTATATTGTTTTGGACTTTAATAATGATCTAATGATCTAATTCATTGATGTCAGCTATGGGTTTAATTTGCCTATAGAAAAAATTTCAATTTCTCTTGTATGAAAATATTTAAGAACGATTTGTACAGTTACGCCCACGGCAACCCGGCGATCCTCAGATCTTTATTTTTTCTACGGATAGCTCAATCGCACAGCTTGCCCCTTCTAATTTTGTTGAGGCAGACGGAAATTTCAAGTTTCCTCCAAGAGAGCCCGTGGTATTTACTCAAGTCTACAGTATTCACGGATTTATTCGAATCGTTTCTGTTTCTGTACGCCCTGCTACCAGACAAGTCTGAAGAAACGTACAGAATATTGTTCCAGTGGCTGCACAACAAAATGCTTCAAGTCCTTGGAAATGAAGGTTCTATTCTCCCTGCTACATGGATTTTTGATTATGAATTAGCAGCTACAAATGCCATCCAAGTAATTCTAACTTCTATCCTTTTTTCGCCATACGGCTGTCATAAAATTTTCATCATATATTTTTTGGTTTCATTTGAAAAAAAAATTTTAAAAAATGAGATCTCTATCTTATAGTTGTCTGTGTGGAAAAGTCTCTTTTAGTAATTTTTATGGTAAATATTAGAGATGTTCTTACTCTCCAATATCATGCTCTGGCCCTTTTAATCGGAAGGAGCTCCAGAGCTCCGCCCTTCAGGCGTATAGGCGTATTTAAGCTTGAAATATGTTTTTAAGTTGTTCTATTTGTATATTTAGGACCTTTTTATCGTTTTTAATAAGTTTAAGAAATTTACTTCACAAAAATTTTGATAAAATAATTTATAGCATTACTCTCTAATTATTAATGAAATAAGTCCCGAAATAGGGCGGAACTCTGGGGCTCCTGAAAATGAAGCTATGCCCAGCTCGGAGCTCTGAAGAACATCAATAGTAAATATATTGCTTTGTCCTTAGAATCCATTTTTTCGCGCAGAAAAAATATTATGATCTTATAAAAAAATTTTTTGTCTATATCGCTTATTATTTATTTATGAAATTACTAAAAAAGAACGGAGCTCCGGAGCTCCAGGGAAGCACTAGATTAAGATATTTAGAAAACGACGCACAAAAAGTTTCGTAGTCACAGTCCTAATTTCAAAATTAAACCAAAATCGTTATGTTTTGGACCTATCTAGCAATACAATAAAATTAACAATAAAAATACAATCATAGATATAAAATATTTTATAAAATTCCGTTAAAAGTGTCGTGATACAGAATTATTTATTTATATAAAATAATACTATAATTAAATAATAACGTAAATCACAAACAAATATAATTAGTGATTATGGATTTTAAAAAAATGTAAGAGTTTTTAAGTAGGCTTTTGTTTTTAGGATGTTTTTCCAGAAATAACCGTGAAAGGTTGCACATTTCACTACAAGCAGGCCCCGATAAGGAAATTAAACGAATATGGCTTACAAGCTGCTTATCGTTAAAACCCAGCTTTGCGTCAGTGGTTCAGAAGGTTCATGAGTCTCTGCTTAACTCCAGAGCATATAATTCCAGGTAATAATTTATGTCCTCAAAAATAATTTAGGGTTTATTAACTTTTGTTTCAGACTCCTAAAACTTTTGTATTATGGATTTTTTTAATTATGCACATTAAATTATTTTTTTGTATAAAATTACGTGTGTTAAAAAGTTTTTTTAAATGAATCAGGGTTTGAGCGTCTGCCACCCAATATCATTATAGAAATTATACCGGATGTAAACGTTTTTGGTTTTAAAATATTGCGTATTTGTTTTGTTTGTATCTGACTATATAAATTTTATTTTGGTTTACCGTTTGTTTTTAGTGGCTGCTCGATACCTTATGGTAGATGAAATGGGAGTCCCCGGTCAATTTTATCCCATGAATCTTCCACCCCATTTGGACGAGTGCTGCCGCAGATTTTCGGAATACTTCCGTTTCTGGTTGGACCCCGGAAAAATTGTTATTTGGTGCCATTACAACAATGACGGTCCCAGGACAACAAATCATGCAGAAGGGTAATTTTTTAAAAATGTAAATGCAAATTTTTTCACGATTTTAAACCAATAAGCTTGACGATAATGTTTTTCAAAGTTTCAAACTGGCACACCGCTCTATTTTTGTACTAATTTCATAAATAATTAAAAAATAATGCCATAATTATCTTTTCAAAATTTTATAATCTACATTTTTTGAAAACTTACTAAAAATAATAAAATGCGAATACAACAAATTAAAAGAGACTTTGAGGGGTGTAGTTTCAGTAAAATAAAAAGTTGAACGGCGTGTAGCTTTGAAGTTTTTCCCGTTTTAAATGGTTAAAGGTGCAGAGCATAATTAAAAGTTCGTCATAAATTAGCAGACTTTCACGTTTTTTTTAAATCTAAAGTACTAAAATATATAATAGACGTTAGAAACATTTTGGAATGTTTGTGTATTAAATTAAACCCTTAAAAAACTTATTGCATGGTTATGTTTCCTGGAGCTCCAAGCTGCAGAGCAAAGACCTAGTTTTCAGAGCTCCGCAAATCACTTAAATTCAAATAGCCACATAATTAATTGGGTTTCAATATTAAGGTTACTTTTCCCCATTTAAAAAAATAAAATAAAACCAGTTTTATTTTATCAAGAAATTTTATTTCGTGGCAAGACTGCGAGTCAACAATATTTTTATGCTAAAGATAAATTCTATCAGGGTGATAATAGATGAGTGGTAAAATAACCACTAGTTTTTTTAGAAAATATCACGTGCAGAGAAACACATGACGGCACTAAATAAAAATGGGCAAAAAAACCGCTGAAAAACTTAAAATTTTTCAAAATTTTTCTTGCTCCCAGGTTTATTGTTTATTTTTTCCTGGCGGAGAGTGGTTACCCCCTTAATTTTAGTCTGGAAGACTTTAGCTTTAGGTTTCTCTCAACTTTTTTTCTATGCAGTATTTTCCCTACTAGTGATGTTCCCCGGAGCTCCGAGCTCTGGAGCTTCGGAAAGAAGCTCAGTTTTTAGAAGCTACAGAGCAACCACTGACGTTCCGGAGCTCTGCCCTATTTTTCCACTAATTTAATGAAAATTAAAGAGTGATGATTGGTATAATATCATTTTGTCACAATTTGTTTGTAAAATAAAATTTTTCCAAAACTTATTTAAAACAAAAAATAGTCCTTAAAATATAGATAGAATAGTTTGAGATGGATTTTAACCTTAAATAAGCTTCAAATTGCTCATTTAAGGGGCAGAGCTCCGGAGCTTCCTGCGCTTTAAATGGCCGGAGCTTTGAAGCATGATATTGGATGGTAGGATCATCACTATTCAATACATAAAACGTTACTAAATAAAAACCCAAACAAAACACACCCAGAATTATAAACTGCCTTTAAAAAACTTATTTTATTTTTAGACATCATCGAGGTCTTCAAAATCTTTTTCCTGCTCATCACCCTTCTCTTGCGGAATTCATTCACATCCTGCGAGAAAAGGAGCACAGTGACGCCATCGACATGCGCAGAGCTGCCACAGATCCGCACTATGTACCAGCACCTCGTCGGCCAGAATACATAGCCCTGGATCGTCAGATCGGTATCGCCAAAAATTCTCTTAACCAACACATGCACACTCGCAACGGCCGCATTGAAATCGCTATGTTAATTAATCATTTAGATCATATGTCCTATTTGTTATATGGGAACAACTAAGATAAAAATAAAATTTAGCAATAGAAAATTCTCCCTAAAGATTTATTTTTAGTTCTAGTGTATAAATTTTGATTTATTTCTTAAGGTGTTATTTTTAACTGAATAAGACATCAGAGTCAATGCCATAATATTTATTTTGGAATTTTGCTACTGTTTTTTAAAGTTGTTCCTAAACTATCAACTGTTGTATGGGATTTTGTATTAAACGCTTGTGTTTATTGTTATTATGCAAATTACATATTGATGTTGTAAGATAAATAAAAATTTGAAAAAAAAATTGCACCAACTTTTCATATATAAACAGTCAAAAAACTTAATAATATAAATACAAAAATATTAATATTTATAACCATAATTTTTTAACACTAAAAAATATTGATTTTTAGTTTTATTCTTTAAATTCTTTAAATTTCTTTTGGGTCTTTGGCACAGGGAAGTCTTTAACACATGAAATTTTGCCTGGGTTTGGTCGTGCTCCGTCTTTACTAACGACATGTCCCAAAAATTCCACTGATTTCCCTCCGAAGTGACATTTTTTTGGCTTTAGTTTTAGCGAGGCTTTGCGTAGCCTATCAAATACCATCTCCAAGTCGGTTAAATGCTGAGGGAAGGTTTTTGAGAAGATGATGATATCATCAATGTACACCAAGCAGTTGACCCAACGGAGGCCACTGAGAACTAACTCCATTAGCCTTTGGAATGTCGAAGGGGCGTTACACAGGCCAAAAGGTAATACATTGAATTCATACAGTCCACCCATGGGACTGCAAAATGCGGTCTTTTCTTTATCTCTCTCTTCCAGATCAACCTGCCAATAACCAGAAAGAAGGTCCAGGGTTGAAAAATATACTGCACCATTTAGAGCTTCTAAAACCTCGTCAATGCGGGGTAGCGGAAAAGAATCCTTTTTCGTCAGCTTGTTTAGTCCACGGTAATCGATACAAAAACGGTTGGTACCGTCTTTCTTCTTGACGATAACGATGGGTGACGCGAAAGGACTTTTTGACTCGCGAATTACTCCTTTTTTCATCATGGTGTCGATTTCATCTCGGATAACTTGCTTCTGGCTTTCAGCAACTCGGTATGGTTTTTGACGGTATGGCCGATTATTCTCAATGTCTATCTCGTGCTTGAGAAGTGAGGTCCTACCTGTATCATAAGGTCCTGAGGAGAAAACGTCTTTGTTTTTCCGGATCACTTCTGCTAGTTGTATTTTTTGTTGCGAATCCAACTCAGCTTTGTCAAAATCGATCTCTTTGACAGGGTCAAAATCTGAGGGACGCTCCGTTCCAGAGGAGGTGCCAAATACTTGAAGTCTTTGGGTGGGGTCGGTATCGGCTGGGTCAGCAAGTATATCTGCTACAAAATCCTCGTTCAGAGCGTTGGCCTGCCCTATTGTCGTGTCCATATGTAGGGTGATGGGTTCTGTTGTTGGATTTAGGACTTCTATAAAAACTGTTCCGGCTCTGTAAGTTGTCAGAACTCTAGCCAACATGAGTCCGGTGCGCTGAAACGAAGGCGAACCTTGTTCCAAAAGAATCGAAGCTGCTGGAGGTAGCGGGGTGGTAACTTTTGCTTTCAAAATCATCTTCGTTCTTGCGGGGATTATCTTGGTTGACATTGCGCAAACCGTGATACCGCTTACCGGATACTCGATAGTTGGGTCCAAGGGAATGAGGGCTTTATTTGCTAAAACGATATGATCTTTATCAAAATCAATTTCTAGCTTACCTAGTTTTTGAAGGACGTCCGTTCCGAGGAGCACCTCCATGGGACAGTCTTTCTGGACGTTCATCTTAGCCCGTACCTTGATACCTCCGATTTCCAGATTCACCTCTCCAGTAGCTACAAAGTCCAAAGCTCCAGACAGGGACATCGCTGGTTGACCGGCAAAGGGCTTGAAGTTGACCTGGGGTAAGAGTTCTGCCATTTTAACTGAAAGAATGGAGCAAGTGGCTCCAGTGTCAAACAAAGCACGTATATAATAATTTTCAATTTTACAACACCCTTGCACCTATAAGGCGCCACACCCAACGCATAACACACTGAGTTTTTACATACTGATTTTGCTAAAGCTTTGTTCGGTACCGCTTGTTTTAACTGCACTTTTGCTACCTTTACCGCAATAAGTAAGACCATTATTAATAACATAACCCCTACGCCTGTTGTTGTTCCAGTCAAACCCGCGTTATTATTAATTCCTAAGCTCAAGCTATGGGCGGGGGTTACACTTGTCAATAATATTATCAATATTAAAAAGAATCGCAAAGCAAAAGAGCACTTACGTCGCCACATAATGTTGCGCGCGTCCCAGATGGGATAGCCAAATTCCATTCTCCTGCAATCGAATTCCGGGTCCATGAGATTGAATGACCGGGGAAATTCTCGTAGGTCGTCATGCAGGGGGTACTCCCAGGGCAGCGCATCGCGAAAATAATTATGCGGCCAGATGGGCGGCCATGGAATTGTCCCTCGGGGAAGTTGATCCATGGTAACATCGTCGGGGGCCACCCACCATTCGTCCTCCGGGCCGAATCTCCAATAAGAAGGGGGCATCCACCGGGCTCTGTCCTCCCAGACCAGCGGAGGTTCGTAGTCGCTGCATTCGGTCTGGCCATGTTCCACCGCTCGATCGTAGAATGCCTGCCAGACGGCCAGAGGAACATCGTGCTGGTTTAAAGGCACCGAACCTCCTCTGGTGGTGGGATCCATAAAAACGCGCCTTTCAGGGGGCGGCGTCACGGCGCGCGCTTGGGCCTGAGCCGGGGGCTGCTCCTGCGCTGGTGGTGGCTGTTCTGGCGCGGGCTGCGGAGTGGGCGACGGAAGGCGGGGACGATACTCCGTGGTAACCTGCCTCCAGGGATTCGGAATGTCCGGGTAGTACAAGGTCGTTTCGCCAGACCACCTCCGGTGATCACCCGCCCTTTTCGCCTGTGCAGGTTCGGTTGCTCTCTTCACCTGGGCAAGCCGGCGGGCCTCCTCCCTCTCCTGATCTTCCCTCTCCCGATCTGGTGCATTGCAACTTGGGGGATTAGGCGCATCCAGCAGGTGTTGGATTTCTGCTTGCAGGTCGTCGAGGTCGTCGTCGCATGGGGGTCTTTTAGCGAAAACGGGGACCTTGAGCTGCTTAGGTCGCTTAGTTTTCTTTGGCCGCGCCGGAAGGTCCATGTATACCGGGGATCGTGGAACCGGGACCGCCGGCTTTGCTGGAGGTGGGGTGGACGCGGACCTGGTTCTAGGATTGTCAAATAACTGCCGAGGCGGAGGAGAAAATGTAGAGGACGACGTCGTAGATGACGATGGAGGCCGTCTCCTAGGGGACCGGTACTGGGTAAACGCTGCCGGGAGTTCTGCTGCCTGCTGGCGCTGGGCTAAAAGTTCTTGCTGGGAGCGATACGGCTCATTAGCGCGCTGACGAATTGGTAGCGTGGCCTCCACAGACCCGGGCGGAAATACTGGGCGGAAACTGGGCGGTAGTGAATCGAAGACTACATGGCGACTTCTGCCCCTCCCCACCACTCTGTAGAAGGGTTGTAGCGGCGGAACCCCTCCCAACTGGTGGGGGATGCGGATCGGACTGGGGCTCTTAGGCTTAGGCGTCGGTTCTCTAGGCTCCTCCTTCTTCACAGGGGTAACAGCTTTTACTTCTTCCGCTTTAGGGGCCGGCGGCGGGGAGGTGGACCGTGACACGGGGGCTGACGCGGCTGCCGCTTCAGACTCGGGCGACTGTTCCCGGGAAGTAACATTCCCAAATCTCACTGCCAATCGACTACGCCGACGCTTACGCACACCTCTAGCTCCTTTCGACGATGAACGTTGGCGTTGATTATCGGACATAACGGGGAATGTCGGGTCGGTATCTAAACGTATAAAAGCCACTAAGTGCGGGTTTGACTGAGTTTCCGCGCTACTTAAGGTGGGACCAAACATTACACTCGCTTCGCCCGCGGCTAGACGACTTGAACTTAGTAATAGTGCGGGGGGGCGCTTACACACGCTTTTGTTTTTACCCCTTACGTTTTGGAAATTTGAAGCCAGCATTTGTTCGTTATAAAAAGCGTGCGCAGCTGCCACACCCTGCGGACCCGGCCGCTCACACACGTAGTCAGAAGAGTCGCTACGGTCCCAAGCCATGGTTTGTGCGAACGCCGATCCATAAGCCGTACTACCCCTAGTAAAGCTTCCGGAAAGGATTTGCGCATCTGAGACCGCAGGGGCTCCGCTGTCTACTACACTCAACACATTATTTTTACCCACTTCTGTAACTTGAGGAGGGGCTGAGGTGACACCGCTTGGCTGCCAAGTTACAGCATGCACATTCATACCATTTGCACTCGCACTGGATTGACCCTGCGCGCCAACATGTTTCACGTTATTATCATTATAAGCAACATTGTGACCGGGGGCTGGTGTTTTCCAGGAATCCATGTGCGCAGGTCGACGTGGGCCATTAAACCGGGGGTTTTGTTGGTTACCCGAATTTTGGTTGGTATTAAACCTTTTATTACCGTTACCACGGTTACCACTAAAAGAGCCACGACTACTACGGCCGCGCTGGTTGTTTTGATGTCGATCGTTGCGCCAGCTAGGATTCCTGGGACGACCGTTACCTTGAGGGTTTGCTTTTTCGGAACACTCAGATTGGAAATGCCCTACCCTCTTACAGAAATCGCATATGGGGGTCCCTCCGACCGTCCACCGGTCCCGGTCTTCTTCGCGCCTGGCTTGGAATGCGGGGGTACTGCGGCTTTCCGCCCCTTGGGTGGTTGGAGTAGGGGGAGCCCTCCACTCAGTAGCCGGGGGGTCTTTGAGCAAAAACTTGTTTTTGCGAGTTTTGACCTAATGCCGCTGTGTTTTGAACTACGTTTGCCTGATGCGGCTGGCCCGAGCAACCACTCAAGTCTGAAACATGGGAATCGTTAGCCGGGTAGGTTGCTAAAGCCATTTCAGCTTCTTTAACTAATCCTTCCGCCCGCATCGCCAAGTCCACAGCTTCGTCAAAGGTGGCTGGTCGTTCCCGGAGTCCAAACTTTGCCTTGATTTTGGGAAGTAAACCTGTCCAAAAAAGTCTAGTTTTTACCTCCTCCCAATTTCCGGCGGCACCTCCGTCTCCACTTTCCAACTGGGCAGCGTTTGCGAGGAGTCCCATCTGGCCTGAATACTCCGAAACCGATTCGTTAATGGCCTGTTTCCTGCGATATAATAAGTCAGTAGTTGAACCTACCATGTGCTCCAATTTACGGGTGAGGGCCTTTACCACTTGACTGTAATCGTTCTTGACTCCCAACGACAGTCCATTATACGCAGTCATTGCAGCTCCCTCGAAGTACCCGGGAAGCATGCCAACACGGTCTTCCTCGGGGACTCCTGCATAGAGACACATACGGTTAAACTTGTCTAGCCACATGCTGAAAGGTTGGGATCTGTCTTCCCCCCTGAAAATACCCAGCTGAACAGGGTTTGGCAAAGCGGTTTTGCGCTGGGGTACCCGAACTCCCTGCAAAGCTCCGGAAGCTGCCGACTGATTATCCCGATCTGAGACCAGGGAAATTCTGTTTCCGGGCTCTGGTTCGTCCGCGGATCCTCTATTTAGCTCGCATTTTTGACTTTTAAACTGCCTTTTCGGCAAAGCGCAGGGGTGTTGGAAGGGTTCCTCCTCGGGGGTCGCAACCTGGGGTTTTCCCACCAAACCTGACTTACTTACATCCGACGCGATCCTTGCGGTCTTTTCCTCCGTCAAAAGCTGAACACATTTGGTCATCACGTCGAGGGCTTTTTGTACTGTTTCCAGAGTCGTTGCCACCGTGGAATCTGAAACTTTCTGAGAAACATTTATGTCCGGGGGTGCACATGCAGACATGCAGTTTTGTTTATTAACGGCACTACCCTCCCTTCTGATATGGGTATTAGCTTGCTCATGTTGTTCTCCTCGCGAAAAGGGGCTTATTCCTGTCTCCCGACGTTCCAGTAAATCCAAATCTTCAGTCGTGAGCCCTTGCGTATTCCGGTACACCTCCGGAATCAAAGGGGCGGAAAGGGGAGGATTCGTTCCGAAAAACTCCTCCTCCTCTTCCCCATTTTGCGCTAGGACTGAGGATCCGGGAGACACTGGGGATCGGCGACTAGGAAAGGCCCGGTTAAGTGAGTGAACCGATGTTGCAGGTTGCATGTGTATGGTTCCCGGACGGCCCAAATCATGCAGTTCGGGTGCGCCCATCGACCGTGTTTGCGTCTGACCCTTTTTACGTGTTTGTTCTTTCAAATAGGCCGACCGTCGTCGACGGTAACCAACACGCCTCAACGAACGGGAACCCAAATTTCCGCCAGTTTCCTGGGTATCGTCCGGGGAGGAGTAGTCGGATTCCGACGATGACCAATCGGTCCAAGTTCTGCGAGGATGTCGCGCCAACCCCGCCGGTCCAGTCGCGCCAAGATTTGACGGGCTGAAACCAGCTTGGGCCGGAGGAACCACAGGCGCCCCTGCGATTGCCCGTGCTTCCCGCCGTGAGCCAGTACTCTCAGCACTACTTAACATTTTAAAACTCCGGAGCTGAGAGCGCAGAGTTTCCCAAAATTTTTGCCTATGGCTATCCTAGAGGAGCCACCCCGTTACTCTGCACCTGACCACAGCTGGGGGGTAGGGACAGGGAACCTAACTACTGCCAAAAAGTGACCAACGATTTTTAACTAAACAATATTTTTAAAAACACGACCGGTTGGTTTTTTATACCTAACTTAAGCGTGGGAGACCAAAGGGAGCCCTCTGAGTACCCTTGTGCAAGCAGCACTCCGCCCCAAACCAAAACTCGCTTTTGCGTTCGACCGGAAGCCCTACACCGGTTCAGGCTTTTAACCAAGCCCCGTTTACAAGGCTCCAGTTATGTGACGCCCAAATTTGTGAGGGGGCTTCCAGTCCAAGGGGTCACACGGATCGAACGCCTAAACAAGCTTCGGTTTGAAGAGAAGTGCTGGTGTGCTTAAGATGTTTGGGTGTCTGTTTGTCTGTGTGATCTCCCTCCGGTGGGAGTACCGTCGCCAAAATCAGAGTTATGAGTTCGCTAAGTTAACTGAATTAGTAATTAGTAACGTTTTGCGTTTGAACGAATTTAAAAGGCATGTTTTTACTGGTGGCCACATAATTCATGATACCGAGGCCCTTTACACGTTACACAAAAACTGAAACAGCCTAAATATGGAAAAACGGCACGGGGCGCGACTTAGCCTAAAAAGGTTTTGGAAAAATGCGCTGGAACGTTTAAACTTAGCCTAAGGAGGGTAACTAAAACGGGGTGAAAAGACGCCTTGGTAAATTTAGGCCTTTTTGGCAAGAAGGGGGGAACTTTATGCAAAAAGTTGGCTTTTAGCCGCGCTACAATTAAAACGTTAAAGGCCTGCGTTGCCTGGGAAACGCCAAAAAGGGGAACCCGCCGGAAAAAGCCAAGGGACTTAACGGGGGTTAGCGCCTACCTATTTTTACTAACTAAAAAGAACGAACTCTTAAAAAAATCTAACTCTGCTCCGACGCGGCGTTGCTCCGGAGCTCAAACAGTAAAAAAGTTTTAGTCTAATGTTCAGCTGCCGGTTGGTCGCTTGAGAATCCCACGGAGGACTGCTCGGAACCAAACTGGGGGCCTATTGAAGATATAAAAATACTTTCAAAAATATAATAAATTCTTAGGGTGGAAGACAGGAATAGGTTCCTGCTTCAGGGCCGTCTGGTTCTTCTTGTTTGATTCCCGCAGCCGTCGAAGTTAATGAAGATTAAAAAACCAACGACTTTTTTAAACGGGAGCTATTTTTATATTAAACAAAAAGACCACTAAACCCCGGCCCCGCGCGTGGTGACTGATTAGCACCGCGCGTTGAATTACCGCAAAAACAACCGACCAACCGGGCGAGTAATTTGAGGCGAGCCCCGCTCGCATGAGCAACCGCGCAACACCGCGTTTTAATTAAAAAACCTAAAACAAAGAATTTAATAAAAAGATTTATTTTTAAAAACCTAGGGCGCTAACGCGGGGAGACAAAAACTGGGCGAACACGAAAACCGCAACGACTCATGGATTCGCCATATGTCCCGGGAGTGAATTGTCCCGGGAGCGAATTGTCCCGGGAGCGAATTGTCCCGGGAGCGAACTGTCCGGGAGCGAATTGTCCCGGGAGCGAATTGTCCGGGAGCGAATTGGCGGGAGAGAATTGTCCCCAATTCCTGTAATTCACATATCTACTCCCTAAAATTTGCGCCGTTAAACTGCTTGCTCTTTTCCGTGTGTGACATTGTTGCCAAATAGAATTTGCAACACATTGCAACCACTCGTAAAATTCTGTACATCGTCCATTATCACCGCTTTACCATAACAAGTAGGCATAATATCTTCTAAAATAAGATTTGGTAAAAAATATACGTTGAAAACTTTTTTTTGAAAATAACAGAGACAATAATGCGACTCTTATCAAAAGTTTTTACTGATTTTCGTGAAAAAGCATCCATCCATAATCAAAATGATATGTTAAAATGTCATAAAATTGTAATTGTTAGATTGTTGCATGGCGTTTTAAAGACAGAAATAAGTAGTAAAATTGCTTTATTCAACGTTTCATCCTGATAAAACGCAGGCTTTTGTCAGGAAATATTAACGTAAGTGGATAAAAACGTAAGTTTTACCCATTTTAACGTAAGGTAACTCACTTAATTTCTGCCATCTTTTTTTATTTTTTTGAATAAGTTTTTTCTGGCGTTTTCAATCAAGCCAAAATTTGGCCTAAAAATCAAACAATAGCTATATTTGTTATTCCAGTGCAAAATTTGAACATTTCTGTTACACTTAAAAATCAGTGAAGATTTAAACTTTTTTTTAAAGTGGCCGAAGTTAAAGCGCGTACCATTTATTTCGGCCACCTACAAAAACTGGCCATAACTATTGTTTAAACGAACAATAAAAATTTCTAAAGGTTGCAAATTTACCCTCGGCATTGTTCTTGGTACATATAACTTAATTTTTCCCGTTTGCGAACTTTAATAGTTATTACCAAGACTTTAAATAATTATGTCAAAACCTTAAAAAAACAAGTTTTAATAACTTGTATTTTTTGTTCAATTTTTATTTTTGGCTTAAAAACGTCAAAACAAAGTCAAACGAGCAAAAAAAATTCTTTATAAATACGGTAGTACAATGAAATTTAAAAAAAGCAAAAAACGACAGGTTCTTTCACCTAAATTTTAAGGTGGCCGAAATTAACGGAATCTTAAAATGCGCAGTTAGTTAAACGCATTGCAAAATAATTTTGAAGAAAATATCAAAACATGAAAATTAACAACTTTGAGCCTTAAATAGAAGATATTTTCAGGTTATATATTGCTTCGTTCTAAATTTGATGCAGTTTAAACACAAAGCAAAAATTAAGAAAATCATAAAAAATTCACTTTTTGTATGAAAATGTTGATAATCTAGAATAATAAAAATAAAAAACTTTTGCAAAAACACTTTATTCAACATTAATCCAGTTACTTTTGTGCTAGTTCTTTTGTGTTTTTAAAATAAACCAATTTTCTAACACCCTAAATTGGTGGCCGAAATTAAGGCGTGGGCGAAATTAAGTCAGTTACCCTAAGTTTTTACCCACTTAACGTAAAATTTCCTGACGAAGCCCTGTGTTTTATCAAGTTGAAATGTTGAATAAAGCAATTTTGCTATTTATTTTTGTCTTTAAAACGCCATGCAACAATCTAACGATTTCAATTTTGATCATTAAGAAGACAGTCCTTTAGGGCTGTCTTGCTAATGATCAAAATTAAAATTATTTAAATTAAATTATTCCGTACTTTAAAATGTCATAGGTGACAAATTATTAGTTTTAAATTGTTTGGGTGAAACTATTGGTAGA
The DNA here is from genome assembly GCA_030248175.1 of Microlaimidae sp. YZB2_3. NCBI lineage: Eukaryota > Metazoa > Nematoda > Chromadorea > Desmodorida > Microlaimidae > Microlaimidae sp. YZB2_3. The sequence goes on from JASAMX010024481.1 coordinate 14,964, forward strand.
TTTTAAAAAAATAATATATTATGTTGTGTTAAGCAGTAAAGTTACAGGCTAATTGTACTATTATACTTATAGTTTTATGTTAATTAAATAATTGGTTAATAAAATTTCATTCCTTGATTCTAGATTAAAATAATTGGTTCATGGTCAAGTTTGATATTGCACCGCATTTCTCACTGCTCACATTGTCTGGCGTGATAACGGCCAAATTTTGCGGTTTGCTTACACTTACACTTGTACTCTAATTGAAAATGATCTTTTATGATCTCTGCTTAACCCATTGCATTGATGTACTTTATCCAGGACACAACGGTAGAGCGGATTTTTAACATATGTACGACAATGTCAGACCGATACAAAGATTATACTGCGTACTCGAAAAAATATCATGTTTGCACACACTAAATATGGTCGCGCACGTATTATTATTGACCATGCATCGGCCACATCTGTGCAAAATGAATAATAAGAACGGGTCAAGAATGTTAGCCAGGCGTGTGTTCGTTTTGGTTGGCAAGAGAAAATTAGCCAACTGTAACGCTGCCACAAGCAATTCACGTCAGGATTTTAAGGACCCTTAAAATGTTATATAGTATTCGTGATCCCGTCATATATGTTTTGCTCTGTGGGAACGGTTGTGGAAAGAGCTAATAGAATCAGCTAAAGCCAATTAGTGCTTGGAAAAATTTAATCACCAATGGATGAAAAATCTCCTTTTTTTCATAAGTACTAATTGGTTGAAAATATTCTATAACGTTATAACTACGTAAAGAATATTAAAACTGAAAAATTTCCGTTTAAATGGGAGGGTTTTGACTATCGTGTTTAATTATAGATTTGTTTAAAGTAATAAATAACACAAAACATGTATACCTACCTAGTATATATTTCTTATTTTTCTTCACAAGCGGCTCTAGGATATCTGCAAGATTGCAAAACATGTCTTTATTGTTGCCAAAACGATCAAATTTGGGCACGATGCAATAGTCTACGAAAGTGGTCTTTTCGATCAGTTCGCTTAAAAAATTGTTAGCCTGCTCATCATATATGGCCGCCATGCCTTTTTTAGTACAGTAACACCACTAAAACAGCAGAATATTATAATACCTGTTAAATTACGAAAAAATACATATATAATTAGACAGAATGAAAACCCTTTTGATTATTTAACTAAAAAAGTTTTCTTTATCATTATCTTCAGACAGTTTTCTTTAAGCTTCTACTTGTTGTTCAACGTGTAACTGGCAAAAAGTTACAGCTAAAATGCCAAAAGGTATTAAAATGAGCAAAATTTGGGATAAAAGTGCATTTAATTTCGGCACTTTTTAAAAGGACCCCTTAATAGAGTTTAAGTGCAGTGCTGTGACCCCTACACATTTCAACGTTGTCTTTTAACTATTTACAACTACAACTTAACACTCGACCACTTAATTCAACCCGTTTTTACCTACAGAATATGTGTGCCGAAATTACACGATTTTATTTTATAACAATTGCTCACCACAGACGCAACTTAGAGCCACGGGGACTAAAAATTCGGAAAATAGACTAAATTTTATTAGGACAGTTTAATTTTTAAACCAATTTATTGCGTAATTATGAAATTCCCATGTTCTAAAAACGAGTAAAAACTTTATTTTTTGTAAATCACACAATTCCACATAAAAATATCATAATATAACAAAAAAAGCTCACGACAGTCATCTACATATAATTAGCTCTCATTTGAGCTATCAAACGTCGTATTCCGTCCAGGATTACCAAAGATATAGTCCAAAATCAAAAATGCCCAATTTGGAAAAGTGCCGAAATTAAATGCACTACCCTATTTTAGAAGGAAAAAATTATTGTCCATCAAAAAGGTTTCTATATGCACTTGAAAAACTAATAGTTAATCATAGCTCTCCATCGACTAAAATATCCTACCAATAATTTTAATCTAGTTTAGTTAAACATTTTTCAAGTAGCAAAAATCGAATGCTGTTTTGGTGAAGAATGGGTTGTCTAGCATAAAAATGTGTGTTTTGATTTTGCAAAAAAACACAATATTCTGGCTCTCAACTGATCAAGTATCTTATCCATACTTCGAAACCAGTTCAAACTTTTTTTCTCATGTGGTGGTCAAATACATAGTTTGAATCCTTTTAAAAACTAAAAAAATACTTACAGAATCGCTAAATCGGCTCACAAATTGTCTTGCTGCTTCTTCGTAATTATTTTTGTCTTTATGGTTAGAAAAATTTCAGCGTTGTTCATGACTCGAGTCCAGTTTGAAACTTTTACAACAAAATCGGCACAAATTAATAGATTTATAAAGTTTAAAAGTGAAAAATCTCTGGTATTTTTAAAAAACTTTGAGGAACCTGGCCGTCTTAGGTCCAAACATGTAAAAATAAAGGGCAAAGTAAGAAATTAACTATCACACTAAAAGTCGAAAAGAGACTCGTCAATCCGCTCACCCTTGACCACCCATCCCAAAACAATTTTTCTGGAAAATTTGCACCAGGAATAATTTTTTTCCGGGCAAATTTGTTCCCTTGGAACATTCGATTTCTATCTCTGCACAATTAGTCACATGTTTTATTTTAGAAAATGAATCCGTAAAATTCTGTGGGCGTCCAAGACGCAGTCCAGACCATATCGCGGATTCAAACGTTTTTACACGAAAAATAGCATTACTTAAAAAAATTATATTTGGATATTGGCAAAAGTTGGGAGACATAGTTATTAGAAATTTGTTTTTAAGTTGACAAACGGGCAAACATGTTTGCAAGTAAAAAAACACTTAAAAAGAGCAATTTTTATTTGAGATATTTGGCAATTTTGTAGTAGGATTTTAACTTTGAAAATATGTTTTTTTACAAAATAACCTGGAAATTTTGGAAAAGTTTTTAATTTAAAGGTTCGCTGCAGCCAGCATACGTGCTTGGAATGCTTTCAAATTTTAAATTCGTCATTTTTGACAGCTTATTGTAAGCTTAATATTAGATTTTTTTACACAAACAATATATCAAAATTCGTCATATGTGACAAATTTTATATTTTTGATGGTTTTGAAAAAAAAAATTTGAAAAAAATTTTTGGCATTCGTGTTTGGCCCCCATAGCCCCCGGGGGGTCAACCCCCAAAATAAAAATTTTTAGGTCAAAAGTAAGGAATAAAAATTGGCGGACTTTTAATATATAAAAATATGATCAATATCGTACACATTTCGAGCAGGAAGCAAAACAAAATAAATAATTCGGACAGTCTATTAGTGTGGCAAAAATTCGCGAAAAATCATGAAAACCGCGCGCATTCAACGCATTATAAAAAAATTGAGCGAGCCGATTTCACTCAAACTTTCAGAAAAAACTCAGAAAAGTATGTTTTAACAGCATACCAAGCGGCGTTCCTTATCCCGTACTACTAAAAAAGTTTTTTTGTTGCGACCAGATTTTTCATCGCATCGGCTGTAGTGATGACATCATCAAAAAACAGTTTTTCCTAACCTTTTAAAAAGATAGCCAAGAGTCTGAGCTTTGCACCCATATATGCCCCGCAAATATTCTAACCTCCGTTACGGATATATAACATTTCAAAGTTTGAGTTTTGTCGCCAGTCCGCATCATTTTTGTGTAGACTATAGTTCCAATGGAGGCGCACCGTCCTTACCGAGCTACTGACCAAAAATCTGTGTCATAAGTAAATTTGGAAGAAAGCTTTTTTATATACCGTACACAGGGGTGATTTTGTAAAAATTACAAGAATAGCCTATTGAATAAATATGCAGTTATTTTTAAAGTTTATTTCTGAAACTTTCTAACCTCTAGCGTATGTAAGATTTAGCGCGTCCAAGTATCTTGGAAAATCACTTGGTTCCATTGCAAACAGTCCATTTATCCCTATAAAAGAAACACCTTATATTGAACTTAATCGTACATTATCATTGCAGCTTATGTCATTGTAAAACTATATTATGCTCTCAGATATATCATAGAGTTAGATGTCAAATTATCTAGTATATTTTTATATACTAGATTAAAATTTTTTTAAAATTAAAACAAACTATTTTTGTAAATTAAAAGAAACTATCAGATTTGACTGTAAGGATGTACTGTGAAAACAACCAAACGTCAATATAGCCATCAGTTTGTAAAGTTGTTTTGCAATTTGGTGTTTTTTCTTGTGTTGAAAATAATTTTTGCAGATTATGTACTAGAAATTAGACAAAGAAAAAGGTGTTAGCTCCGCGCCAAACAAAATTAACTATATAATCAACAAAATAATTTTGTCATAATATAATGAACCCACCAAGTTTTACAAAAGTTAAATGAAAATTCACTAACCTTCCGTTTCTCCTGTGACTGGATTAGTGGTTGGCGAAAGGTAAAGACAGTCCCACATTAGTTTTTTACTTAAATTTTCATAATTTGAAAAAGGTGTAGGATATTTATAAATAAGTGACGCAAAAATAACTTGCTCCATATCAATAGCGTATTCCACTATCTAAATTAAATATTATAATTGAAATTCAAGGAATTATCTTACTATTAATTCACCGTCAAGTTCAGTCAAGTCTTGCATAGAAATATATGAGGAATTACGACGAAACTCCAAATGTACAGAAAGGTCTCGAAGAGGATTTTGTAAAATGATATTAGTAAAAAGGAGGCGAATAAAACCGGACATTAAAAAATAACCAAAAAATTTCTTACGAAAAAAATTTTTAAACAAAAAATATAAAAAGGTAATTATAATGAATTGGGGACAATTCGCTCCCTACAATTCGCTCCCGGGACAATTCGCTCCCAAGACAATTCGCTCTCTGGACAATTCGCTCCCTATGTACAGTTCGCTCCCTGCACAATTCATTTTCTTGCGTTTGTATTTCTTCGCTCTTTATTCCTAGTTCGAAGGGGTTTCTATAAGCGTAATTTTTTTAAAGCTTACTTTTTTTGGGACAATTTGGTTTTTTTACAATAAATTTCCGATTTAAAACTTGGTTTTAAATTCTAAATTTAAGTTTAATTTTTCATTTTCAATTCCGAAAAATATTAAATGAATGCTTGCTTTTTAAAAAAATATTTTTTCGAAAAAATCGTTATTAAATTGTATCCAACGAAAAATTGTGATAAAAACCGATTAAAAATTTTTTCCCAAACAAAATATGCTTTTTGAAAATTACGGTTAATAAGAAATAACGACAGTGAATTGGGCCACCTACGATTTTTTAAAATTCATATCCCAAAGAACGACTGAATTGTAAAGACATCGATAGGTCTAGGAAATGAATTGTCCAGGGAGCGAATTGTCCAAGGAACGAATTCTTCCCAATAAAGATTGTGTAATAAAAATTACGTTTGTAAACAATGCTGAGAGCGAATTGGGCGGGGAGCAAATAGTCCAGAGAGCAAATTGTTCAGGAACGAATTGTCCCGGGAGCGAATTGTAGGGAGCGAATTGTCTATAATTATAATACAAGAATTAAATACAATAGAGTAAAATGAATAATAATTAATAAATCCACTATTTAAACGTGTACGTTTTCTTCCGTTTTAAGCCCTACATTTTACCGCTAAAAATTAAAAAAAAGGTTTAATTTTGAATTAAAAAAATTATTGTTAGCGGGACAGTGAGGGAATAAATTCGAAAGGACATGTACGTTTTATTAATTCCTTAGTTATTATTCAGTTTATTCTATGCGGCATATTTTATGGTGTATTATAATTACCATTTCATGTTTTTTGTTCAAAAATTGCATTTCGTAAAAAATTTTTAATTATTTTGTGGCGTCCGTTTTTATCACGCCTTCTTTTACATGCAAAATCCTTCTCGAGACCTTTCTGTATATTCAAATTTTTGTCGTTATTCTCCATAGGGGAGAAAAAATATTACTTTTCCGATTGACCTTTTTTAAGATATTAAAGGCGAAGTCCAGTAAACTCCATATAAAAATATGTTTTTTTTTCACTATTTTCATATCCGATTTAAAAAGATTTTTGTTTGAGTTGAATGTTTTTTTGGGCATCAAGATGAAATATCTAGTGCAGGTTTTGTTTTTTCAATGTAAAATTTTTCTTTGTTTTTTTGCACATACAATAAATTAACCCCTCTTTAGAAGATATTTCAACTCATTAATAAAGTAGTCAATGAAAAAATAGTGTCATCATCATACAAAAATGGACAATTAACCAATAAAAAATAGAATGAACTTAAAAAGAAATATTACACGATTAGATTTGAAGAGTAAATATTATGTAAATATAAGCGAATAAATAAATTTAAAAAATAATATTAAATTGCGAAAATATAAAAATTAAAAAGAAGTTTATTTCATTAAAAATTTTGTTTGTTTATTGGAATTAATTTCGTGCTGGTATTTCTAGAATGAATTTCTTAAAGTTTTCTTGCCATTAGCTGATCGCAATACACTATATCGCCAGCATATGATGGTTGCGCACTTAGTTCTCAAGTTTATAATCGCGGTTCAGACATATAGATTGTTCACCACTTGTAGTAAATAAACGTTTGTTCAATTTTTCTTTTTACGACAATTCTAAGAATAATAAAGGTATGAATTTGCCAATTGACTATTTAGTGATTCGATAGTTGCAAACATATTTTTCACACCTGTCGATTGTGCCGTAAATCACCAGGGGCCGTATGCGTAAACACCAAGGTTAAATAGGTTAAATAGATTAAATAGGTAACCAAGGTTAAACCATTGATCAAATAATCTAGGTTAGCGGAGTTAATGCGAGATTAAGACTTAATCTCAGATTAAATCGTCTTTAATTCCATATTGGTGGAAAATCCGCAAATTTTCAATCCATCTCTGGAGGTGGTTTAAAAATTTGCATAAATTAAAAATTTAATCGGGAGTTAGTGATGATTAATGTGAGATTAAGTCTTAATCTCACATTAACTCAGTTAACCTAGATTATTTAATCAATACAGTTAGTATGTTTACTGTGTGTCGACAATCGCTAATGTCAGATTAACTTTAAGTCAGGGGTCGTAGGCTAAAGGTTTAATTCGACTTAAAGTTAATCTGAGATTAGTGATTATCGACACACAGTAAACATACAAGCAATATCGATTAGATAATCTAGTTTGAAAAATTTAATCTGAGATTAGTTATAATCTCAGATTAAATCGTGAATAACTCGAGATTATATTGTTAATTTATGTAAATTTTTAAGCCACCTCTGGTGGTGGATTAAAAATTTGCGGGTTTTCCCCCCTAATTTCTGATTAGTGACGATTAAATCTAAGATTAAGTCTATTAACTCAGTTAACCAAGATTATTCAATCAATACTGTTAGTATGTTTATTGTGTGTCCACAATCGCTAATCTCAGATTAACTTTAAGTCGGATTAAACCTTCAGCATAGGACCCCAGACCTCATTTGCTAAATTGTTATGGAACACATGATGTCAAAATAAATGTTACAAACCTCTGTATCGACATTAGGGCAAAATTCTATGTCTTTTTTAGGTTCTAACAAACTGTAAGCCATGCCGCACAAATCTGTTTTAGGAGTGCACCAACCCATGTCTTCAGAAAAAACATTGTAGTCTGAAATAAAATTAATATTTAAAACGATTTTGAAATCCTTTTAGGTTGCCTTGAAAGTCATAATTTGAACTAATGTGTGCTAAATGCATGGCAAGTAAAGGCAAATTATTTTTAACTTTTATTCCAACGTTTCAAAATCATGATACAAATCCTCGTCAGGGACTAAAAAAAGGGACTAAAGGCTGGTTCATACTTATGACAAAACGTCAAGCTGATTAAATTGAGCTAAAAATGCTCTCTTTGTCATTCACAACATCTGAAATATCACATATATTAATTTGAACGAAATCTGAGACTATTGATCTGACAGCTTGTAATGGCGATTTTGAATCCATTAGAGAATGCGGCTCTTAAAGAAGAGTGTTTTATTTTAGCTAATAAGAATAACCCTAATTCGTTAAATTCTCATTCAGTCAAAATGCTTAACTTTGTTCCAAACGTGTATACTCTTTTACTTAAGAATTTTGCTTTGTAGAAAAAGTTTTAGTAATTTTTTTTTTGTAATTTGTGTTTTTTTTTGACAATTAAATGTTTAGTAATTTAATCCTGCTCAGTTCGCGTATTTTGTTAATCCACTATACCACTATATTACATTGTTCATTTTATTTAGTCCCTAAAGAAGATTTGTTTTATCATTTCAAAACGTTGGAATAAAAGTTAATAATAATTTGTCTTCTCTGTCATGCATTCAGCACACATTATTCCTAATTAATATTTGAAACATTCACAAAAAAAATTTTAGTGTTGTTTTAAAATAAGGAATGTTTGAGGAATTTCAAAAAATATAAATTGCAAAATTCCAAATTCCAAAAAAATATAAATTGCAAAACAAATCTTAGATATCGTTTATTTATATAGGCACCTAAATGGTGTAAAAGATTTGGGGTCGACGAAGCCTAGGAAACTTACAGCTGGAACTTGGAGCCAGAAACAAAGAACTTTGAGCCGTAAGTGGGAAACTTGGAGTCCTAAGTTCGGAATATGGGTCACCCTCAACATACCGGTGTATCAACGGGGTCACTGCTCAGCTTATCCACGAAAAAAATACGACGAATCCACGCTGTACACACACGCACACACCAACAAACCGAATTTTTACGTATACGACTGCATATCAGTGCAAATATTATATTTAGTTTAAATCAAATAAAAAATTTTATTACTGTTTTTTTTTTGGTTTTTAGAAAGATCGGTAGTTCGTAAGCTTTTAAATTATAAGATCGGTTTGTTGAAATTCCGCTGCGCTTTTCGTTTGTCGGTGCATTCATCCCGCGGTCAGTGTCAAAAGGACGGATAAAATTATATTCAAGCATAATATATTCCGGTAGGCAGGACGAAAAGTTATATTTTCCAAAAATATTTTACTGTAACAATTTTTTTTGCAAAAGCTACATATTATTGTAGAAGAAATTTTGCAGAAGATATTATGCAGAATGTATTTCTTTCGAACGCCCAATATAAAATAATTCCTACAACCAGACAAGAATTATTTTATTTTTTTTGTAATTTCTACACTATTGATTTTATTATCAAATATGATAACTTAAATTCGTGGTTAAATTCGAAATCATTTTTTACATATGAAAATTAGAAAAAAAACGTACGAGGTTCATTTGCCTTAAAATCGTCACATGATCGATTGTTCACAAATAAAGTACAGAAGCAGGCTGCATTTGTATTCACAATTTGCCCTTTAGTTAAAACCCAGTAATTGAGTACACCCATTAAGATTTTAAGAAAAATCATTTTTAACCGCACGGAACTAATAATAATTAAAAAAATAAAATTTTCAATTTGTTTGTATTGTGTGTGTGTTTGTGTGTGTGTGTGTGTGTGTGTGTGTGTGTGTGTGTGTGTGTGTGTGTGTGTGTGTGTGTGTGTGTGTGTGTGTGTGTGTGTGTGTGTGTGTGTGTGTGTGTGTGTGTGTGTGTGTGTGTGTGTGTGTGTGTGTGTGTGTGTGTGTGTGTGTGTGTGTGTGTGTGTGTGTGTGTGTGTGTGTGTGTGTGTGTGTGTGTGTGTGTGTGTGTGTGTGTGTGTGTGTGTGTGTGTGTGTGTGTGTGTGTGTGTGTGTGTGTGTGTGTGTGTGTGTGTGTGTGTGTGTGTGTGTGTGTGTGTGTGTGTGTGTGTGTGTGTGTGTGTGTGTGTGTGTGTGTGTGTGTGTGTGTGTGTGTGTGTGTGTGTGTGTGTGTGTGTGTGTGTGTGTGTGTGTGTGTGTGTGTGTGTGTGTGTGTGTGTGTGTGTGTGTGTGTGTGTGTGTGTGTGTGTGTGTGCGTGCGTGTCTGTGTGTGTGTGTGTGTTTGTGTGTGTGTGCTCGTGTGCGTGCGGGCGTGCGTGCGTGCGTGCGTGCGTGCGTGCCTGGGTGGGTGCGTGCGTGTGTGTGTGTGCGGGTGCGTGCGTGCTGCCACTAAATCACGTCGTATTAAAAGCCGTTACACGCCTGAAGTAAAACCACCCTATGAAAAAAGATCTAACTAAGACATTCAAGTGCTCTAATTAGGGCTAGAAATAGTTTTAACTATTTCGAAATTTTTGATTTGATTAATAAGTTAAAACTTTCTTCTAATAATTCACCCAATTTCTTCTAATAGTTCATCAAAAATTATTTTGATATTATTGTTCTCTAACGAATATAACAAATAAAATGATAGTTAAAATTTAAAGTTTAATTTATGATTTCTAGGGTTATGATTAATTTTATATAGTGCTAAAGTTAAAGTCAACAAAAAAAACCCCAGGATTCTTTTATTTCAGTTTGTACATTTGAAATTTTTTTAGTTAATTAGCAGTTAAGTTTCAACTCTGGATTTTTTAGACAATTGGAAGAGTAATTTTTTTGTAAGAAGTGTCAAATTTTGACTTTGAGTTCTGAGTTTTTTTTATATAATTTAATGCTAACTCTAAGCAACTTCAGCACTAAACCATAAATTTCATCAGCTAAGACAAAAAAATCTTGCTCTGAGATAATATAAACTAACAAAAGTCAAAATTTATGTGTTAAATTTATTATTATGTTAGTAATATAATTTTAACAATAAAAAATGCGGTTATTATTTGGTCGACTTTAACATTAGCGCTATATACAAATAGTCATAACTCTTTAAATAATCAATTAATTTTTAGGGTTCAACTATCATTTTATTCGTAATATTCTTTAAAAAACAATATCAAAATAATTTTTGATGAACTATTGTGTAAAGTATTAGAAAGTTTTAACTTATTAATCAAATAAAATATCTCCGAATAGTTAAAACTAAATACAGCATTAAATATTACAGTTTTGACGGGTTCCATGATAGTTTATTTTGTACAATTGCTTTATGGATGGGTTCGTGAGTTATGGCTAGTTTTGTAAGCAAAACATTAATTACAAACTTGTTTTGCAGTATTTGTTTTAAATTTAATTAAAGAATTTTTTTTCTAAATTCCCTTTTTTTAATTTTTTTTAATTCATTTATTTTTTAACCGTCCATGTGCTGAGTTTCGCATGGCCCCGTGAACACCGCAATGACTTAGTAAAATCGTGATACGATTACAAGTCATTGGGTTTTCAGGGGCATGTGAAACTTACATGGAGGTTAAAAAATAAATAAATTAAAAAAAACTAAAAACGGGAATTAAAAAATTTTTTAAAAAATAAATTGAAAACAAATACTGCAAAACAAGTTTGTAATTAATGTTTTGCTTATAAAATTAGTCATAACCACGAACTTATTAAGCAATAATTGTAAAAATTAAACTATCATTTTACTCGTCAAATACTTTGAAATCTAATGGTATATTTAGTTTTAACTATTTCGAAATTTTTGATTTTATTAATAAGTTAAAACTTTCTAATAATTCACACAATAGTTCTTCAAAAATTATTTTGATATTGTTGTTCTCTAACAAATATAACAAATAAAATGATAGTTAAATTGTAAAGTTTAATTTATGATTTCTAGAGTTATGATTATATTTATATAGTGCTAAAGTTAAAATCAACAAAAAAAATCCAGAAATATATTATTTCAGTTTGTACATTTAATGTTTTTTTGGTTAATTGGCAGTTAAGTTTCAACTGTGGATTTTTTAGACAATTCGAAGAGTAATTTTTTTGTAAGAAGTGTCAAGATTTGACTTTGAGTTCTGGGGCCGGTTGCATAAAACTTTTAAGGGTAATTATTCCTTTAAATTTGCACTTAAGTGGGGCACAAAAACGAATTTACCTCAAGTGCGTTGCATAAACAGTTTCACTTAAACGTTTACGTTAGGTTTTCCCTTAAATCCCAAGGGTGGTCAAGAAGACCCTTAGACTTTAAGGGGAATAGTTCAAATGAAGCTGGTGCGTCATAAATAAAATCGTTTTAAGAAAAATTACAAAGTTTATAATAATTTTAAGGCCCATAAACACGTAGTAAGTAATTAATTTTTACGATGAAACGAAAATCGTTGTTACATTTGAAAAAATAATTCAGCATTATTCTGCACAAAACATTATCTTCATAATTGACCAAAGCTTTCTCCTCGTTTTGGCTCCTTAATTTATTTGTTTATTTAAATAAAATTAAAAATTTTCAGCACAATTAATTTAAGATTAGATAAAGAAGAGATTTATTTTTGGTTTTTAAGTGTTTTTATTAAAAAAATCTAATAACTCAAGCCAAAAACCGCAACAAAACACCTAAATCCGAATAAAACATGAAAATAAGTCGTTGATTTAAGATTATTTGGTGAAATAAAGTACTTTGTCAAGCAATTTAATAGAATTCATTTATTTTTTACTGTGTTAATATAAGTGTGTGCACTTTTATGTGTTTTAACTTATTTTTACAGCAATATTATTTAGTTTTAAATATTAACAAAAATTCCCTTGTAGTACGTACGCCCTAAGTTAAGATTAAGGGAAATCGCTTACGTGCAACCGACTTAGGGGAAAACTTAACCTTGGGAGATTACTGTATTTAAGGGAAAACGCAAGGGATTTTTTTCACTCTACTAAGGGATTTTTATGCAACCGGCCCCAGCACTAAACCACAAATTTCATTAGCTAAAACAAAAAAATCTTGCTCTGAGATTATATAAAATAGCAAAAGTCAAAATTTAAATGTTAAATTTATTATTACATTAGTGATATAATTTTAACAATAAAAAATGCGGTTATTATTTGGTCGACTTTAACATTAGTGCTATATACAAATAGTCATAACTATTTAAATAATCAATTATTTTAAGGTTCAACTATCATTTTATTCGTAATATTCTCTAAAAAAAAACAATATCAAAGTAATTTTTGGTGAACTATTGTGTAAAGTATTAGAGAGTTTTAACTTATTAATCAAAAAAAAAATATCGGAATAGTGAAAACTAAATACAGCATTAAATATTACAGTTTTTGACGGGTTCAATGATGGTTTAATTTTTACAATTGCTTTATGGGTTCGTGAGTTATGGCTAGTTTTGTAAGCAAAACATTAATTACAAACTTTTTTTTGCAGTATTTGTTTTAAATTTATTTAAAGAATTTTTTTTCTAAATTCCCTTTTTTTAATTTTTTTTTAATTCATTTATTTTTTTAACCGTCCATGTGTTGAGTTTCGCATGGCCCCGTGAACATCGCATGACTTAGTAAAATCGTGATCACGATTTAACCAAGTCATTGCGGTTTTCACGGGGCCATGTGAAACTTAACACATGGAGGGTTAAAAAATCAATAAATTTAAAAAAATTAAAAAAAACGGGAATTAAAATTTTTTTTTAAAAATAAATTGAAAACAAATACTGCAAAACAAGTTTGTAATTAATGTTTTGCTTATAAAACCAGTCATAACTCACGAACTTATTAAGCAATTATAAAAATTAAACTATCATTTTACTCGTCAAATACTTTGAAATCTAATGGTGTATTTAGTTTTAACTATTTCGAATTTTTTGATTTGATTAATAAGTTAAAACTTTCTAATAACTCACACAATAGTTCTTCAAAAATTATTTTGATATTGTTGTTCTCTAACAAATATAACAAATAAAACGATAGTTAAATTGTAAAGTTTAATTTATGATTTCTAGAGTTATGATTAATTTTATATAGTGCTAAACAAAAAAATCTTGCTCTGAGATTATATAAAATAGCAAAAGTCAAAATTTAAGTGTTAAATTTATTATTACATTTTAACATATAAAATGATTATATTTTTGTGATATAATTTTAAAAATAAAAAATGTGGTTATTATTTGGTCGACTTTAACATTAGCACTATATACAAATAGTCATAACTCTAAAAATAATCAATTAATTTTTAAGGTTTAAGTGTCATTTTATTCGTAATATTATTTAAAAAATAATAATATCAAAATAATTTTTGATGAACTATTGTGTAAATTATTAGAGAGTTTTAACTTAATAATGAAATAAAAAATCTCGGAATAGTTAAAACTAAATACAGCATTAAATATCACAGTTTTTGACGAGTTCAATGATAGTTTACTTTTTACAATTGCTTTTTGGGTTTGTGAGTTATGGCTAGTTTTATAAGCAAAACATTAATTACAAACTTGTTTTGCAGTATTTGTTTTAAATTTATTTAAAGAATTTTTTTTCTAAATTCCCTTTTTTAATTTTTTTTAATTCATTTATTTTTTAACCGTCCATGTGCTGAGTTTCGCATGGCCCCGTGAACACCGCAATGACTTGGTAAAATCGTGAATAGACCAATTATTAGCACCAATTTTTTCAACAAGTGAATTACAATAATTATCAAAGTAAATTTTGAAGAACTTTAGGATTCTATACCTAATAAAATAGATACGGATTTTGTGGGAATGGGAAAAAAGCACCCTAGTTAAAATACACCTACGAAAAAATGGCCCGATTACTGTAAAAACGCCGAGAAACTATGAAAAAATGCCCCCGCCTATGAAAAAAGGGCCCCATGGCGGGAAAAGTCAAAAGGAAAGAACGCACCCTAGAAAAAATGCACCTGCAAAAAAAGGGCCCCACTGGTGTAAAAACGCAAAGAAACTGTAAAAAAACGCACCCGCCTATGAAAAAAGGGCCCCACATTCGAAAATTGTTTTTTATTACGTAAACAGAGCGTTATCATCACACTAGGAGCTAGCGTCTTATGAAAAACAGCACTTATCGCGCAAAAATTTATCCACATAAATGTGTGTTTTTTTAGTTTTTTTCGTGATTATTATGTATATCTAACGAATGGATTTTTTTGTTTTTATTTAGGTTTTTAATTAAAAGCTTTTAAACGTAAAAATTAAAAAAATAATCCAAACACTGATGTTTACTTAGCAAGAGACAATACAACGAAGCCAAAACAAATCAGAAAAATAAATGAAGCAAAAAAAAACAGTTTAATAGTAACACTATTTGCTCGATTTTTTGCTTTAATTAATTTGTTATTCATGGTTTTTTTAAAATTCATTATGCAAAATTCACAAATTATAGTTATTGGCTACTTACGTCCTCTGCTAGTCTATATTTGAGGATTTTTCTAAGAATAAAATGTGATTGTTAACTTTAACAACTTTATTGATAAAAGCTAGAAAACATAACAATAAGAACAAATTCAATCCGAGTTACTAAATGTCAGAGTAATGTAACTTATTTTGAACTTAAATACTCTCTTTTTGTAAAACATTAAAAAACTACATAGTTGTCAATTGAAGCCAATTATTATATTACTAAAGATAAATTCTATTAGGGTGAAAATAGATGAGTGGTAAAGTAACCACTAGTTTTTTGAGAAAATATCACGTGCAGAGAAACACATGACGCAACTAAATAATAATTGGTTACATAACCGCTGAAAACTTTTTTAAAAATTTTTTTCACTCACGGGTTTATTGTTTATTTATTCCTGGTGGAAAGTGGTTACGCCCTTAATTTCACCCTGGAAGACTTTAGCTTTAGTATCTTATTTTATGCATGGATATATTTCAATTCTAAAAATAAAAATGCCCCGACACTGCGCCTTTTAAACTTATTTAGCCTTGAAATTTTAAACGTTATTTTATTGCCGCTTTGTTATACAACTATCATTAATGTTTTTTAATAAGTTTGCCAAAAAAACTTAGTTTACAAAAAAAATTTTAGATTAGGTTTTAATATGCTTTCCATCATTTATTTCTATTTAATAAATAGTACAAATGTATAAGGCAGAATTCCGGAGCTTCTAAAACCAAAGCGTCACTCCGGAGCTACACAGCTACAAATTACACAGAGAATTGTTATGTACTAAACATAATTTTTCAACGCTCCCCGACCTATTTTTACTGAAACCATAACAAAAAAATAAAAGACCCTATTTTATATACAAAAAGATGTAAGGAATGATATTTAGTAATTAATAAGCTAATGCAAATTTTTTTTCACAACCACAAATCTTTTTTTTTTTTTTGAAAAATAATACCAACAATCACGACACGTTAATCACATCAAAAAAAAAAAACTTTTATGAACTGGCCAGTTTTTAGTATCTGGTTTTTATTTAGCTATTAGCTATTTAACAACTAATCGTAAAAACAAAGCCTACCATAAGCTGAAAATATATACAGTAAAATAAATTTAACTATTAATTTAATTTTTAGTCTCTTTTCATTTTATATTTTTTATAAACCTAAAACCAACTTATTACTGTAATGTCCTTTGAAGAAATAAAAAAAAAATTTTTGATTTTCTGCGTGACCGTTGCCGTTTAAAAGTTTTCTCGATCTTAAAATAACTGTAATTCCCCGAAGACATTGACCAAGAAGATTAATGGCAAACTATTAAAACATTTATTTTGTTATTTTAATCGTTGAACCAATGTCTTGCAGTTTCAACTTTTTAATTGTGTTTACAAAGCATTTACGAGTTTATTTTGCTATATTTTAAAAAAATGTAATGTTACCAAGAAGATCATATACACTATATAATAGTTCTGAATAAAGGTTTTTTAGTGTAGGAAGAGGGTACAATGACTACTAGCACCAATTATATGTAGGGAAAAAATTAAGAAACAGCGAGCGACTAGTACATTAACGGTGTAAAAATTTCAAATATTTATTGCTTCAAAATCTCGACCCCTTCCCTTTAAAATTTCTTAAACACTTCTTAATATTACAAAAGCAAAAGCATTTTTTGGGGGTTTTTAGTTTTTTGCCGTTTCGTAGGTACGGCGGCGCTGCTGACACGCTTGGTTTCCAGTTTTTTATTGTTTCAATTACAGAAAATACTTTTATTTAAAAGTTTGGAATGGACTTTTTAAAATAAATTTTTAAATTTTAAAAAGTTTTACAACCAGAACATTAAAAAAGCCTATTTGGGTTTGAAATTAGTTTAAAAAAACAAATTTCAACTTTATTTTTGTTAATTAAAAATTATTGTTTACGAAAATACTACTGTTGTATTTTCGTATTGTATTAAATTTTGCATATTATTTTAAATGGAAAAATACTCAATAATTTTAGATAGAGTTATATTAAGGTCTCTCCGGGCGGATAGTTTTCTTAAGTATGGAATTTTGACTTTTTCCGAGGGTAAAATCTCGTGTAATACAAAAATATAAGAAAAAAGCGGCCAAACAGGGTTTCAGTGCATCAAAGTCTATGAGAAGTGGCGTAATCATTGTGCAATTCTTTGCACATATCGAGATAAAGTGTGATTTAATTTTATTTTTTGTAAAGGAATAAAAACAGCAATAACACAATGGGTGCAAAGAAATGAACAGCAAAATACAACAAATAATATAGCAAAAGTGCATTGTTTTCTCCAGTGCAAATTTCATAGCTTAAATTTATGTTTATCATATGCAAATCTAATTACAATAAAAAATGGGGGTTAATTTTTTCGAAATTGCGGTGAGACGTGGATTTTATGTAATTTGGTGAAATTTAAAGCTCCAGACAGTATATTTTTATTGAAGTTTATGATTTTTAGAAGGCCATTATGTTTTTTTTGTATTTCTAACGTATAAAACAATTCTGGCTTGCGTTTTATCGATTTATTACGGAGTATTTGTTTATAAGTTGCTTTTAGACCGACTCCAGTCGTGGTTTTCATGGCGCAGTCGGATATTGCCCGTTGTTTAATTTTAGGGAGTTCTCGAGATCGATTCCCACAGAAGCTGTATTTTGCCATTTTTTTATTTGAATTGTTATGTTTGATATGTTTTTTTAGATTTTTAAAAAATATTTTTTTAAAATTTATTTTACATTAAAAAAACACATCATTTGTTAACAGAATGTGATGCCTGCTTTTCATCAATTAGTCAAGTTTTCATCATTTCAATATTTTTAAATATTATAAAAGTCTATAAATATAATAATTCAAAAGTAAATTGTGTGTAAAAAAAGGGTAATTTTTCCTTTTATTGCAATTGGTAAAAAACATGCAATTTAGAAAACATATGTAATTAATAATGAGCTTTTGATTAATAACACTATAGTCTATAGAAAAATGATGCGGACTGGTAACAAAACTCGAAATTTAAAAGGTAATATCACCATAACGCAAGGTAAAATATGTACGGGACATATATCGGAGCATAGCTCAGACTTTTGGCGAAAAGGTTGGAAAAATTGTTTTTCTATGACGTCATCACTATGGTCCATCGGATGAAAAAAAACCTGGTCTCGATCTCAAAAAACTTTTTTATTAGTATGAGATAAAAACTCCGCTCGGTATGTTGTTAAAACATACTTTCTTGATTTTTTTTTAAATTTCTAAAAAGTTAAAATCCTACCACAAAATTGCCAAATATTGCAGCTAAAAAATGCTCTTTTTTAGTGTTTTGTTACTTGCAAACAAACATGTATCCCAACTTTTATCTATATCCAAATGTAATTTTTTGAAGTAATGCTAGTAATTTGAAG
Source organism: Microlaimidae sp. YZB2_3 (assembly GCA_030248175.1). Taxonomy (NCBI): domain Eukaryota; kingdom Metazoa; phylum Nematoda; class Chromadorea; order Desmodorida; family Microlaimidae; species Microlaimidae sp. YZB2_3. Next base: position 33,364 of record JASAMX010024481.1, read on the forward strand.
TAATTTTTTGTGTAACCCCTTAGAATTTTTTTAGCTTTAAAATGTCATATAGTATTCGTGATCACGTCATATATGATTGGGTGGAGGCCCTCCCTTTTTGTCTTCTAGCCCTAAGAACCAGCGTTTCCAAATCTCTAAAAGAAACTCCTTATTTTCTTATGTATTTAACAGACGCTGTATTACCTTTACATGCTATTTTAGATATGCCCATTACTAAATATTACGAGGGCACTGATTACAAAAATCACATGCTGTTACATAGTAAGCTTGCTTTTGAAGTTGCTCGTGAAAATCTCGGAGATGCGCAAATTGAACAAAAAGCGTTTTATGATTAAAATTCTACTGCTTTTTCGCCCTTACCCGGCGATTTAGTCTATCTTCACTGTCCAAAAATTACAAAAAAAGACCAAAATAAAAAGTTTCGGCACAGTTACATCGGTCCCTATAGATGTTTGGAAGTGACTCCTC
>JASAMX010024482.1:2500-12182 GCA_030248175.1 Microlaimidae sp. YZB2_3
CTGATGAAATGTCAATTGAAAAAATCATACTCACAGGAATCTTTGACAAGCGCAAAATCGCTACTTTTTTAATTAGAAGTCTATATTTGAATGTGTAAGAAACAGCTAATAATTTGAAAAAGTGGCCATTTCGCGCTTGTATGATTATAGTGCTTTTATAGTATGATTTTTTCAATTGACATTTCATCAGACTAAAAAAATGCAACAGCGCTGTGTGATTTGGAACTCGGTTTATACATGAAGTATGCAATATACATAAGCGTCACCACAATGGATAATTACCGTATCTCCTACTTATCTTTCGTAATATGCAGATCAAGCGATCAAAAACGCGCGAAATTTCGATCGATGATCTGAATACTACGAAATATAAGTAGGAGATACGGTAATTATCCATTATGATGACGCTTATGTATATTGCATACTTCATGTATAAACCGAGTTCCAGTGCAAGGTGCCTATAAACAACACATTATCATATGGTAAAGGTTTTTATTCAGTGAGCAGCTGGCCAAACCAAATGCAAATTTCCTGTAGTCCACATAATGTTCATCTTGGACAAGTCCACATCTTTTCTGTCTAAACATACGCCCGGGGAAAATCGCCCTTTTTTCCTGCTCTATTCTTAGAGCATTTTTCAAGGCTAGTTAATGTAAGTAAAAACGCTAATTTTAAATATGCGGCGTGGTATATACATAGGTGTCCGGAAGAATTACCTTTTGCAAAATATCTTCAGACAAAATATGCTGTGAGATATATAAACTATTCGGCATTTTAAAAAAAACTTTTCAGGTTTTTTAAAGGTTTTTTTTGTTTTTTTAGCTTCATTTTAAGGTTTTTTTTAGGCTTAGGGAAAACGCTGCTGGAGACGCATTATGTACTCGGCACCGTCGTGTCGCACCTCGGGATTTTCTGAATTTAAAAACGTTTTCAAATATGTTCATTTCGAAGATATTATGCAGAATTTATTTTGTAGTGTCAAATAAGTGTTGCTAAAAAAGTATATTTATATAATGTGTTTGTTTTTAAAACAAAATTCAGAAGTTAATGTTAAAACTTGATGGCAATAGCAGGTAGAAAAACACGCATTTTCTTATTGAAAACGACACATTGTCTCCAGCTGTAGGAGACCCACTATGTAATGTACTCAGGACCTTCGTGTCGCACCCAGGGACCGTCGTGTCGTACCCCCTCGGGACCGTCGTGTCGTTGATTCACGTCGATGTGCGAAATTAACTTTTTTAATCTCGCAAAATTTTAGGATGATTTTAATGCCATATTTGTATTTTTAAAAGAAAATTGCTATCTACATATATTTATTTACATCGCAAATGCCTAACTTTTGCCTGTATGTCCAGAATTCAAAAATGTTTACGAATAATTAGTCTTTATGTTATCCTATTCAAGTATAATTGTGTGATTTTATAAAAAGTTCAAACCACTTAACAATCCATGAATAATACGGCAAGATTGTTTATAGTTTCAGCAGGTCATTTCGTAAACTAAAAAAACTACCAATACATGTAAATAGCACTGGTAAAAAACGCAAAATAATGTAGAGCTTAGTGAAGCTAAAAAGTTGTTTGAAAGCTCCCGCTATGGCGAAATCTGATTCTTTAGCTTAAAATTGTGTAACGTTGATTTTTTTGGATACCTTACTTTAATGGGTTTCAACCAATAAATTATTGGTTAAAAAACCAATCAACCACCTTCTTTTTCTAACACCAGTATATTCTTTGCATTTTATTTTATTTATTTTTATGTATTATTATTCAGTTAGATATATTCTTTAATAAAATGATAAAATAGGTTTTTTGAGTACAAGGTTCTGTATTTAAAAATTATGTGTTTTTGTGCCGTAATAACAAATCGAAAAATAGACAGTTTAATCGGTAGAGTACAGGTAAGTTAAATACTAAGGTTATATAGCGTATTGTTTATTTATATGATATTTACGTTGTTCAGAGCTTTTAGAAATTATTTAACACCATAACTTGATGAATTTTAAGTTTTATATGCATTTATTTTGGCAAATGCTATACCCAAATTAAGTAGTTAATGCTTACAATTTTGATTAGGATGGAACGCGCGAAACTAATTCAATTATAAGTTTGAAAATCAAACAATTAAGAAGTAACCATTTAAAACATAGATTTTTAATACAGGTTTCGTTGAGTTATTTTGGTTTCATCTAAAACTATGAGCTTACTATTTAAATCACAGTGTTGGCAAAACAAAACACTGATTGAATGTCTAATCTACATTATAATTTTCTAAAATACATTTTTAATTTTTAAATTTCTGTTCATTGAACAGTTTAAGTGGTATTAAAAAGCCGCTTACAGTAACCAAATAAATTTATAAATAAAATATTTTTTTTATTTTAGATCATGACTTAGACGATTTCGATGTAGTGACAATACGTTACAAACCAGACAGCCTTGACTCAGTATGCAAATCAACGAAATTCACTAAGAAAGAAGTTCAACTCATGTATCGTGGCTTCAAACAAGTATAGTTTATGATAATCACGTTAAAATTTTAAGTACCTTCAAATGGCGGGTACTATTCTTGATTTCCGCTATATGTTTTGTTTCGTGAAAATAAAAATGGGAGGAGCTGAAATTTTGAGACCTTAACGTTTATTGTAGATCAATTTTTTTACAAGCGCTCATTGGCTGAAATGAAAGTGATTTTTTAGCGTCATATGCTGTGGAAATCTTTACCACTGAACAACTTCCTTTCAAACAAAAGGGTTTTACCGAGAATGCGTGCTTTATTGGAATTGGGGACAATTCGCTCCCTACAATTCGCTCCCGGGACAATTCGCTCCCGAGACAATTCGCTCCTTGGACAATTCGCTCCTTGGACAGTTCGCTCCCTGCCCGATTCGCTCCTGGGATGTTTTATAAACGCAATTTTTACAAAACAGTTCATTGTGGACCATTCGTTTCCGTGACAATTCGCTCCCTATGGACAGTTCGCTTCCTGCACATATCATTTTCTTGCGTTTATATTTCTTTGTTCTCCATTTCTAGTTCGCAATTTTTTTATAAGCGCAATTTATATAAAACTTATTTTTCTTGGGACAATTTGCTTTATTTTAATGAATTTCTGATATAAAATCTGGTAGAAATTCTAAATTTGAGATTAATTTTTTACAATTTCAATTTCGAAAAATATTTAATCAATACTGCCATTAAAAAAATATTGTTTACTAGAAGTTTTACATTTTGTTGTGTTTTGTTCGGTGTCCGGAAGTTTGGTCTTCTACATCTCGTCTTTCAACATCTCGTCTTCTACATCTCATCTTCGGAAAACTCGTTTTTTAAACATCTCGTTTTCGGAAAACTCGTCTTTTGGATGCAATTTTGTAAACGTTCTTTCATAAATGCGAGTTTCCAGCCCAATAATTTAATTTTCTTTGATTTTTGGATTTTGCTTAGGCTTAGGAAAAAAAAGGTTTTTACTCTTCAGTTCAAAAAACATCATTAAATACAAATTTATCATGATAAAATTTTGCTTGATTTTTAGGTTTTGCTTAGGCTTAGGTTCTCAGTTTTTTGAATAAATCATTTAATGGAAGTTTATCATGATGAAAATTTTGCTTGATTTTTGACTTTTGCTTAGGCTTATGTAGGTAAAAAAAAGGTTTCAATACATTGTTTTAGTCAAAAAATAGGAGAAACTTGTCTTTTAAAAAGTGCGTTTACAAAATCGCATCCAAAAAACGAGTTTTCCGAAGATGAGATGTTTAAAAGGCGAGTTTTCCGAAGACGAGTTGTAGAAGACGAGATGTTGAATGACGTATTGTAAAAGATGAAATTTCCGCTAACCCCTTTGTTTGCTCAAAGTTTATTAACAATGCGCTAGGAAGAAATACATTTTATCTTTGGAATGAATAACTTCAGAAACACTTTTAAATTCATAACTAAAAAGAAAACTTTGTTTTCCTTAAGCCTAAACGAAACCTTAAAATCAAACTAAAAAAACATTAAAAAAAATTGAAAAAAGCCTAAAAATTGTTTTTAAATGGCGAATTTCCGAAGATTTTTTGCAGAAGGTATTTCTTCCGAACACCATAATAGTAATCGTCCATAAGAATTGTGTTGTATTGGAGACCGTTTTCTAAAAAACAAGCTTATTCTCACCAAATTAATAATGTAATAATTCAAAAAATACCATTTTTTAAAAATCGTCATTGAATTGTATCCAGCGAAAAAATATTGTTATAAAAACCGATTCAAAATTTTGTCCCAAACAAAATGTACTTTTTTGAAAATTACGGTTATAAGAAATAATTAGGGAAATTCCGGCATCTTAAAACTTTTTTAAATTCATCTTCCCAAGGAACGATTAAATTGTAAAGTGAGCAATAGGTCTAGGGAGCGAATTGTCGAAGGAGCGAATTCTCCCCAATAAAGATTGTGTAATAGAAATTGCGTTTGTAGACAATGCCGGGAGCGAATTGGGCGGGGAGCGAATTGTCCCAGGAGCGAATTGTCCAGGAAACGAATTGTCCAGGGAACGAATTGTCCTGGAGCGAATAGGCGGGGGCGAATTGTCCAGGTCCGCTTTATTGACCCATTCGGATTACTACCGCCACCGCGTTTCAGATGGCGCGTTTTTTTTGCACGTTTGAGACGCGCTTTTTCGCTTTAATAATATTGCAATAGATGAAATGTCATTATTCTTTACATTTTCTTGCTACGAGCGCACTTACATGTACAAAAGAAATGACAATTACGATAAAAAGAAGATCATGTCAGTCGATGTCCTTTTTTTAAATAGTCATGATTAAAATTGAACCATCGTGATTTTATTCTTATTACCAAACCCGGTACCAAATGACCAGTGAATGTTATTGTTTCTTTTCAGTAATTTCTCATTAGGCATCAACTTTAAAAAAGTGGGCACTAATTAGAGCAAGCCCTTACTTAAAGTCCATGTTTCTTAACTGGAGCAATATTTGATAAATACCAGTGGCGTGGCGTGAAATTCTTCCACGGCGGTGACACTTAATGAAAACAATTTTATTTTTAATTAAATGCAGATGTGTGATGTGTACTCAGTAGTACATGTGTGCGCAAATTTAAGGCTGGGTCATACTTATATAAAAACTTCCTTTGGACAAAGTCCAAAGGACAATTTTAGAAAAGCCAAAACGTCCTTTGGACTTTTCCCTTTGGACAAAGTATGAACGCTACTTAAAATTTGTCCTTTGGACAAAGTCCAAAGAACAAAATCCAAAGGGAAAAGTCCAAAGGACAAAAAGTATGAACACGTTGTCCTTTGGACTTTGTCCTTTGGACAAAGTCCAAAGGACGTTTTGACGCTGCTTTTGTCTTTTGGACTTTGTCCAAAGGACATTTTGTCATAAGTATGAACCAGCCTTTACTGTCCTAACTAGAACCCATCTCTGGTAAACACCGCGCCATTGCTCCAATTAAGGCTTTGTTTTAGAATAAAAAAATTTATAGCTCGACGGCGTGTGGCTTTAAATCTGTCTACGGCGCCAACAATGACGAAAACATTTTTTGTTGACTGTCCCATTTTAGATACCGCTCCAACAAATGTAACATATTAAAACAACAGATTTAACAGATTAAAACACTAGACACACAACATTAGGAAAGCAATTAAGTTCTAATGGCGATCATAAATTTGTACCGAATAGTATGTTTTTTATATAATTTTTGGTTATTTATATGCATTTTAGTGTTTGTTTTTATGTTTAAAATTATTTTCAGGGGTGTCCGAGCGGGATAGTGAGCTTGCAACAGTTCAAAGAGATCTACGGGGAGTTTTTCCCGCACGGCGACGGATCGCTCACCTATGCAGAATTTGTGTTCAATACATTCGACCGGGACAGCAACGGCTCCATTAGTTTCGAAGTGAGCAAACGTTTGATCAGTCTCGTAAAAACATAGGGCAATAAGCTATTCGGGACGGATAAAAACAGGCAAATAGAATCGAAAACTAGGGTTTAGTATATAGTCCTTAAATTTGCTAAATTTGTTATTACTATTTAAAAAACTATAATTGCAAAGACTTACTGCGAATTGGAACAATAAAATAATTGCGTTAGAAAACACTTAACTTGTGTTTCAGTTTTTTTTTAAAGTATTTAATTAAAATTAAAACTTATTTTTAGCATGTATTCAATAAATCATATAACATGCAAACTCGCTAAAAAAAATAAAAAAGAACACTAACTTCAGAAGTTATTGGCAGAAAAAAAAATCATTTTGTGCATCTGGAAAATGTTATACGAGTTTATGATGAAGGACCACTCATTTTAATGCGCGTGGCTATTCTTCTACGGCCTCTGCATTTTCACAAAAGCCCTAGTTGTTAAAAAGGTTATAATGAATGCTTAAAAATTTGTAACAATATTAAATTTTAGCAACTTGTGAGGGTGAATACATAGTTATGTATACTGTATCCAATTTTATCAAAATAAATAACACAAAACAATTATAGCTTGCAAACATATTAGTGTCTCAAACTTTACCGATTTTGTTTTAAAAAATTATTCCCTCGGATTTTTGTTGTTTTTCTGTATCTTTAAGAAAAACGACGGCATTAACAACAGTTTGCATTCAACGGGGACAATGCTAAAATAATTTTTTCAGCTCTAAAGTGCCTAAAAGTTTTTTAGCAGTTGTGATATTTGGTAAGACTATAACATTAAATAATATGCGCTTAGGAATTCCTCATGGGATTATCAGTCATATCAAGAGGGACATTCGATGAGAAATTGGAATGGATTTTTGACCTGTACGACATTCATCGAAAAGAAGCCATCAATCGGCAAGAGCTTTACACCGTTATCAGTTCCATTTATGATATGATGGGAAAGTAAGCAATTATTGTAAATATTTTTAACTATTTAAAAAGAATCAAGACATCGATTTCATATGGTCGCAAAGCTCGTTTTTATTAATTATCATTCACTAGTAATTATGTTCCCAGGAGCTCGGAGCTCTTAATGGAACTTTTGCAGTTTATTTCTGAAGCAACCCACAGAGTATGGAGCGCGCCCTATTTTTGTATTAATTTAATAAAGAATTAAAACTTAAGGTTGGTTCATATTTATGACAAAACGTCCTTTGGGCAAAGTCCAAAGGACAAAAGTCCTTTGGACTTTGTCCAAACGACACATACAGCGTAAAAACGTCCTTTGGACTTTGTCCAAACGACTTTGTCCAAAGGACAAACTCCAAAGGACAAAGTCTAAAAGACAAAGTCCAAAGGACAAAATCCAAAGGAAGTGTTCATATTTTTTGTCCTTTGGACTTTTCCCTTTAGATTTTGTCCTTTGGACTTTGTCCAAAGGTCTAATTCTAAGTAGCACTCATACTTCGTCCAAAGGAAAAAGTCCAAAGGACGTTTTGGCTTGTCCAAAGGACGTTTTGACTTTTCTAAAATTGTCCTTTGGACAAAGTCCAAAGGACGTTTTGTCATAAGTATGAACCAGCCTTTAAAGTCATAAATTATTTTGTGCAACCTGTTTTTGTAAATACGTTTTTTTTAAACTTATTAAAATTGATGAAAAATAATCTAATAATGATAAAATAACTGTAAACATATTTTAAGCTTAAATAAGCTTGAAATTGCTCATACAAAGGGCAGAACACCATAGCTCTCTTCACTTCAAATGGCCGGAGCTCTGGAGTATGATATTAGAGAGTAGAAGAAACATCAATATTTGTTAAAAAACTTTTTCGATTTTATTTTTTTACATTAAGAAAAACTTTTGATCGTGAGAGGTTCACATCAAACCTTTGATGTGAACCTTGAAAAACCTTTATGTTACGTGTACACAAGTACAAACTATTTGTGTTACGTTTATTTATGTTATCGTAAATGTCTTTGGGTTTTTGTAGGCAATTGGTAATAAAAATTCGTTTTGACTGTAGTTGGCTTTTGTTAGCTAGTTGGCTTTTGTTAGCTTTTTTTAAAATTTTGTTAGCTTTTACAATTCATCATTGCACAAAATATTATTATTCCTTAACACATATGAAATACCACTCAATATTTAGGGCTGTGGAACCTGCCATTGATGAGCGATCAAAAATAGAACATGTTAACGAAATATTCCAGGTATGTGATTATAAACCAAATCTTAAATAAATGAATAGCATTAGTTAATTTTAATGTTATGTTTTTGCATTTAACGGAAAATATAAAAAAGTACATAAATAAATACATATCTTAATAAAATGTCTAAAACCCCTAAAAATTTCCTTTAAAATTGTTGTTGTTGTTGTTGCATAACCCAAACTTATCTTCCCTATGCAGATTATGCAAAGGGCAGGCGCTAAGACAAGCCAGGACATAGATGTTTTTGGTCGGGTCCGCTAGGGGGGGGGTCCACCCCCGGGTGGAAGGCCAAAATTTTTTAGGGGGGGTCCAAGGGGGTCGGGCACCCCCTGGCTTTTTAGGGGGTCGGGTGCGAGATTTCAAATTTAGGGGGGGGGGGGGTCAGGGGGGTCCAATTTTTTAGCAAAATTTTTTTAACTCAATAATTTAAGTGTTTTTAGGTCTAATATTGAATTTTATGTATTAAAACAGCCTATTTAGGCCTAAAAAGTGTATTTAAACACTGTTTTTAACTAAAAAACCGTGTTTTGGACAGTAAATAAAAAATATACTTCCAAATTGGTCGGAAGGGGGGGGGGCGCGGGGGGTCAGCCGTGCTAGGGGGGGCGGGTCAGGCTGGACCGCTCTTGAGTTTTGGGGGAGGGGGGGCCCTCCTGATTTTTTCGGGGTGGGGGGGGTCCAAAATTTTGGCTCTAGGGGGGGTGGAGGTTGACCCCTCTGTCCCCCCTCCAAAAAACACCTATGCCCCCCCCCAGCAAAAAAAAAAAAATTGGGGGTACCCAGGACACTCCCTCCCCTAAAGAGGTAAAAATAATAGTTTTAAACTGTAAAAATCTCAAAAATGCAATAAAAGGGATTTCTGACCTAAAATTTGCGTTTTTTACCTATTTTTTCATTGAAATCGAAAAACGATATGGGTAAAATGCACTCCAAAAAAACGATATGGGTATTTTGTGTTTCTCAGATTTTAACCCCCCTCATGTTTCGGCCCACATTTCTCTCTACTCTGGCTTACTCTGCCCATGGATGTTGGCATGTAATCTATAATTTCAAGCATACATATGTACTTTTGTTTAGGTGATCATTTATAAACTATGTCAGCTCCCGCAAGACCAATAAAGTGTGTTGTGGTAGGGGATGGAACGGTGGGGAACTCATGCTGATTCCCCACACCACAAACTCTTTCCCGGTTGAATATGTGCTTACTGTGTAAGTGCGTTTATTTATTTGTATTCTAGTTAATAGCTTCTAAAACACCTACATCATTTATACTCAAGATACTTTGTTTTTCAAATAATACAAGGTTATACTTAATAATGCTGCACGGTCTGGAAATGCCCCCCGTTTTATTGGGCTATTGTTCTTGTTTTATTGCCCACCCCCGCCAAAAAATTTAAAAGTACCCTAAATTTTGACGCCATTTTTGACCTATGATGATGCCATCATCGCAATTTTTTTGCAGTTTTTAGCCTTTTTCAATGTATTTTAAACCATTTCAGAACTATTTTTACCTTATTTTCGCTTTTTGTCCCTTTTTTCTCAGCACAGGCAAAATTAACGAAGTAATGTTACACAC
>JASAMX010024483.1:0-10192 GCA_030248175.1 Microlaimidae sp. YZB2_3
AATATATAACCGGTCTCCGAAGATATTACAATTTATAATATAATTTTCTGTACTATTTATTTAAATTAGTTTTTTGTCTTATTTGTCTTATGTTTATCGTTTTTGTTTTGTGTTTTTTTTTATAACCGATCAACGGAATGCAATTAAAAAAAAAAGAATTTCAACAAAAGAATTCCCATTTTATATGGAGAGATTGGGATTTACACAGAAACAAACAAACAAGCAAACAAACAAACTTTCCACAAAAACTGATTAATATTAAATACCTTAATTTTTAAAGCTTGTTTATCAGATTACTCAATTTGGGACAAAATGTATATTTTTTGGGCTAAAATGAATAATTTTTTGTATATTTTTTAAAAGTAAAAGAAATTCTGCGTTCTAATTTGTTTTTTTTAATGTAATAACCGCCTAATATTGGTCCTTTCATCTCCCCATACAAATTTACGAGGTAAGCCAGATACAATTTAAACATAGTCAACTGTATTAGAGAGTAGGGCCCGACCGGACCGGGATTTTTCGGTCCGGCCGGACCGGACTTTCAAAAAGTCCGGCCCGGACCAGACCGGATCATAGTAATAATTTAATATGTATATATTAGATACATATATGTTGATATAATTTATAATATATCATTTTGAAGAGGTTTCAAGTCTATAAACAAAATTTTAACCAAAATAGCTAATTAAAAATTTACTAAAATCAAGGCAAAATATTGGAAACAATACAATATGCCAACAAAACAAAATAGCAATAATGAAACAACAAAAAGCTAATAATAATTAATGTAACAGAAGCCAATAAAAGCATATTCAGTCTTGAAGACAACTAATAATATTCAAACTTTGTAATTCAGAGATTTTAATTTGTATTTCAAAAATACTAGTTTTTCCACATTCTCTGGCTTTAAGGATGCTCTGTCACCTTCTGAAATCAATTGAGCCACTTTAAAAGATCTCTCACTTGCCACAGAGGTGCAAGATGCTGACAGATACTTTTTTGCCATCTAAATAAGTGATAGGAGCATTTTCTGGAAATGGAGTCTGCCTCTGGAAGATATCAGATATTTTTATTTGCCTTTTAGTTGCAGGTTCCTAAAAATCTTCCAAAATGTACAGACTTTCCTTCTCTGTAGCTTTCACTTTCTTTTCCTCTTCCTTCAATTTCTTCAATTCTTACAGACTCTTGTATTCCCTGGGATGGGAGGTTTGAAGATGACGCCATAATGGACTGGTACTATAAGATTTTGGATCATTCCCTCTTTTGTATTCTGTGGACTTGGGCAGACACAAAAGCATAAAAACAGAAGAATTAAGCTTATAATCACCAAAACAATTAATAAAATCAACAAAGCTGTAATAAAATATAAAAAAAGAATTTAAAATAAGATAAAATATATTTATAACAAATAATATGTAAAACCATTTAAAAAAAGAAAAAGTCCGGCAAAAAAAAAGTCCGGCCCGGCCCGGACCGGACCAAAAATGGCCGGATATCCGGCCTCTGCCGGACCGGATATCCGGTCGGGCCCTATTAGAGAGGCGGGCCATGTTTAAAAAGTGTTTTCATATCAAAATCTGTTACTTGGAATGTGGGTATGTTTTAACTATACCGGAATTCTAGATTTTTTTCTTTGCTATAAATAGCGGTCTTTGTTTAATAGCTGAAAAACAGTAGAACGTTTACTTTGATTTTGTTTGCTTAACAGTAGCAGAATAAACTAAAGATAAACCGAACGTGGCTGCAACAGTTGTTCGTTGGATTAAAAAATGCCCCCCATTAGTAACCACTAAAATCACGAGAATTGGACGTCACTTTATCAAACAAATACTCTGTATTAAATTGAATTTAATTGGCTGATAATGTGACGTCAGATTCTCGTGATTTGAATGGTTACTTAATAAGGACATTTTTTAATCCAACGTACAACTGTTAAAAGTGTTGCAGCCACGTTGGGTTTACTTTTAGTAAGTTAATTGGTCAAAAATTTAAACTAAAGGTAAACCCAACGTGGCTGCAACAGTTGTTCGTTTGGTTAAAAAATGCCCCCATTAAGTAACCAATCAAATCACGAGAATCTGACGTCACTTTATCAGCCAATTAGATTCGATTTCAATACGGAATATTTTTTTGATAAAGTGACGTCAAATTCTCATGATTTGAGCGGTTACTTAATGGGGGCGTTTTTTAATCCAACGAACAACTGTCGCAGGCACGTTGTGTTTACCTTTAGTAAGTTAACTATAATTGCTCAAAATTATCAACTAACTAGTAAGTTTACTAGCTCGAAAAATGCATTAAAACTATAACTTAAATAGCACAACTCTAGTAAATGTAGAGTGATTACATTTTTTCAGTTTTTCTACTCACCGCCGTCATTTTCAATTTTTCGGGAGCTCCGGAACTCCGCCCGCCCTTTTATTCTATACGCATGTTTCGCATTTTTTTTTAAAAAGCGTCTACAAAATTCCTTTCTAATTATTGATTAAATTAGTACAAAAACAGGGCGGAGCTGTGAGGGTTGCTTCTGAGCTTCGAAAAACAGATTTTTGCTGCAGCGGTCCGGAGAACATCATTTTACAGATCATCATTTGATTTCAATTTTTGGAAAAGACCTATAAATCACCTGAAATCCGCAGAATTCCTAAAAAATTCAAACATTTTCTTTTACGTTTTATTCGTTTGAAGAAAGTCAGTAACTGTATTCACTTTTTTACGTTTTCCCATGAAACCGTGCATTATTAGGTTTTTTGAAAATAGCGGATTGAACTGTTAGTTTTTGTTCTAAATGTAAAAACCAGCGGCGTCACCGATAACTATCGTCGTTACTACGGCAAAATGAGCCACTGTCATTAATACACGTGACTCTGACTCATTCTAGAGTTAATCAGATCTTGTTAAAAATATGAAATAAGTCACAGGCACACATATTTTATACAGACTGTGGCTCGTTTTGCCGTAGTAACGACGATATTCGGAACATCCGGAGCAAGTAAAAGCTCGGCTTTCCGATGTGACTGTGTCTTCACTACTACTTAAAGGAGCACTGTCACAAATCAAATTCCTATAACGCCCGAACCGGACTGCTCCTTTAATACCAAACCTACCTAACTCAACTTTGGTATTTAGAGTGCTCCACTACAAGGCTACAACATTTTTAAATTTTAGCTGAATCGGTTCAGTATTAAAGGAGCAGTCCGGTTCGGGCGTTATAGGAATTTGATTTGTGACAGTGCTCCTTTAAGGTAGAACACCACAGTTAGATTTTGACGGCAAATCTTTTCTAAATAATTTTTACTAACGTAATTTGACCGGCTCATTCAATTTTTGACATTCATTTTTCTTAAAAAATTGTTATCGTCCACATCATTAAATGACACCAATAAAATACATGTTAAAAATACATTATATTATAATAAAATTCATTACCAAAAATATTCTATTTTTTCATTTTTCATTTAGCGTATCTTGAATAAAAAACACTTTTTTTTAATTAAAAAGTAAAAAAAAAATTTTGACGTTAAAGATATTGCCTGCGAGAGACTCGAATCTATGGGTCCGAGGATCGGAGTCTGACACTCTAACCACTCGGCTACTGGCCCATATGAGATCTCTCTCGTAAAAGAAACTTTTAAACAAGCGTTTCCAAATAAATGTAGTTTCTTGGCGTCAAATCAAAAAAATTTAAATGAAAATTAAAAAAAAATTGATTCGCTAAGATTTTAATGAAAGTTTGGAAATAGTTAGACACAAGTCTAATCAATGCTTTGAATTGTATTTGATTAAAAAACTAATTCAGGATTTTTTTATTTTATTTTTCTTTAAAAAAATGATCTAAAACTTACCGCCTATTTTTCGTTAACTTTGTACATTCGGTAAACGATAAACTTATTACCGTTGAATACATCATAATCTGAGCTTTCGAGCACACTATACTTTTGTCAGACAAAAATTAATATTTAAGTTGATATTTAGTAAAAATCGTTATTACTTTTGGTAAAAATCGTTATAACTGTGGTGTTCTACCTTAAAGAGTCACAATCGGTATAAAACAACGTGACTATGACTTATTTAAAGTATTTTTTGTGTTAAAAGGCAAAAAAGAATAAGTTTCGAGTATTCTAAAACAGTTCTGACTTACTTTGTCATAGTAACAACGATATAGGCGCAAAATAATGCCCATATATATCTTGGTCATTAAGGCAAAATGAGCGACTGACATTATTAAATACATGCGACTGTGACTTATTTTGTGAAATTTAAAATGAGTTACATATATTATAAGAATTGCAGCATTTTGCCGTTGTTAAGACGATATGTAAAATATTCTTCAGGTTTGGGTAATTGCTTAAAGTCTTGGTGACGCCACTGCGAAATTCCGTGTAAAAAGTTTTATTTGAAAACAACAATTAAGTAACAAAAAATACTTCGCAATACAATCGAAAAGCATATACCCTTTGCCCACTTTGCTTTGCAAGATCTTCCTGCGTTTTGCAGTAGAAATCCACTGAAAACAAAAAAATTATCAAAAAAGTTTAAAAAATCTTTGTTACGTTAAATTTCGATTTAAAAATTTTAATAAACTACCTATATACGAATAATATTTCAGTGCAAAAAGTGGGAAAAAATAAAAAAGTGAAAACCCCCAAACGTGCCTCCCTAAGGCGACAGCTTTTTCCACTAGGTAAGAATACCAACTCGTTTATTTTTATATATAGCATTAGAGCCATAAAATCCAAAGTAAAAATCCAAAAATTGTATTCGGTTTAACAGCCCATTTAAAAAAAGAATAAGATCAAGCTTTGCTTTCATACTTTTGCAATATTTTTTTTCAGAAGATTTTATAAAAAACTGCGATCCTATGAATAAATTTTTCTCTTCGCACAAAGTTTTTTCAGTGGAGCAAAGCGAACAAAGGGTTAATAATATATAAAAAAACCCGTAATAAATAGCACATAGATTCATAAATACTCTAGAATACACAAAATCCAATTAGTACACGTAATAAACACCCGTAAAATACACCCGTAAAGTATACAAAAAAACACTCGTTGTCAATTGCACACAGATTAATAAATACCCCAAAATACATAAAATTTCAAAATCACAATAGCACACATAATAAACACCCGTAAAGTAAAAACTAAATCAAATACAATAAGTTACGTTTCCTAACTATCAGTAAAAATGTATTTGATAATTTCCTAGACAAATTTTTTGTAAAAAAAACTTTAAAAAAATAAGGTGATTCTTTGTTTTTATAATTTTGCATTAATGTATGGTTTTGTACCATGGTTTATTAAAACCGAACCAAAAATAATGATTTTTTTTACCCATAAATCTTTTATCAAACAATTGGTAAGCAAGCACCGCTTTTTTAGGTAAAAAACAGACATTGTGAAAGTATGATTTCGCATGTTTTAGAATTATTTTAAGTTTTTCAATATTTCCTGGAAACTGTTTTCTTTTGATCAGTTTTTTGATATTTTTTAACTGAAAATGTTAAATCATTAATGATATTTTTTAATTAAAAAAAACAAACACAACTGTTAAGGATTGGCACAACAATTCACATGATTGTATTATGCAAGAAACGCATATTTTTATGTGTAATGCGTAAGTACTCAAATTGAGATTTAGGAAAAATGATTTGAATACAATGTAAACCATAAGATTTTCTTTAACCACTGTTATGATTTCCAAGTTATTAGGCGATTGCCATGGCAAGGGATTATTTTTCGGGTCTAATAATTTTTCGCAAATACAAGTCAGCCAAAAAGTTGGAATCTTCAGATTTTTCAAGTTTAATGTTTTAATTCTGAGAAATAAATTTAAGATTATACTAATTTTAATAATTACTGCGAAAAACAAGCGGTTAACTATCTTTAGTTCGGCTCAGTTGGACAACATCTTTTTCATTTCTGCGTAAAAACATATTTTGATATTTTTGAGCTTCTATTGAGCCAGACAAAGTAGAACAAATTCACTGATTAGTTATTTTAGAAGAATTAATCTATTTTAATTTAATACAAAAATTTTATAAAATGGAAAACATTTTTGTGTTCACTTCTATGTATTCCATAAAAAAGAATTAGTTGCAAAAAAACATTAATTAGTGTTGCACTAAGCCCCAAAACGTAGCACTGATATAGCTATCAAAAATGAATTATTTAGGCTTTTGTTGATAGATTTTTTTGTTTGCATTGCCTATATAGTTTTTGCTAGATTTTCTGAATTTTTTTATATATTACTGCAAAATATTTGATGATATTTGAGTTTTTGATGATTTTTCCATGTAAACTCGACAACATTGGAGTCTAGAATTTTGCGTTTACGATATAAATAAATTTTTAGTGTAGGTGATATTTGGGTAACTAATGCCTAGATTTTTGACTTGAGTGTTTTTGGCATTTATTTTAGCCAATCAGACGAAAAACAAACAAAACTTTTCAGAATTTATTAAATTTATTTTAGCAGTAGGTAAATAGTTTAATAAAAAAATAATTTTACCCTTAATAATAATTAGAAAGTAATTACACGTGATTATATTATATTTATTCGAATAAGTAAGTTATATAATTTAGGAAATAAATGTGCCCATAATGTT
Organism: Microlaimidae sp. YZB2_3; assembly: GCA_030248175.1. Taxonomy (NCBI): domain Eukaryota; kingdom Metazoa; phylum Nematoda; class Chromadorea; order Desmodorida; family Microlaimidae; species Microlaimidae sp. YZB2_3. Next base: position 6,608 of record JASAMX010024483.1, read on the forward strand.
TAACAAATCTTTCCCGTTTGGATTTTCGCGAGGGTAAGATTTTGATAAACAAATGTGATGTAAGCAGAAAAACAATCAGACCAATCCGTAAGAAATTTTTTAAACATTTCTTTTTCAATTTAGTCTAGAAAAAAATTTGAAATATAGTGCATTACTCTTTTATTTAGAAAATTAGCACAAAAATACGGAAAACTTTTTGAGCTCTGTGGGTTGCTCTAAAGCTTTAAAACCACATCAGGGAAACATTATTTTGTAGTTCATTAAAACTAGTCTTATTTTTTGTTGAAAACTTATCAGCGCATACCATTTTTGTCAGAACACCTATTTACAAATGTCCTTTCAATCAAATTTTAAAGCTTATTAGCATTTATATATTTTTAATCTTTTAGCTAATACTGTTCCCACCCTCCAATAGCATTCTTCAAACTGCCGGCTATTTAAAGCGACGAGAGCTTTACGAAGCTTCAGAGCTACGCCCCTTAATAAAGCGACTTAAAACCATTGGTGGACAGCCTCCCGGATTTGGGGGGTATACCCGACCCCCCAAATGTTGAGAGGGGTGTCCCAAAAAATTTTATGGGGTATTCCTCAAATACCCCATTTTTAGCGTTTTTAGTACTGGTGGGACCCCAAATTTTAGGGAGGAGGGGGGGTGTTCGGGGTACTCCCAAATTTTAGGGGGCTGTCGGCTATAATCAGGAGTTTTTTGGGGGGTATAACCATACATGGGCAAGTTGGTCCGGAGTGGGGGGGGGTTAAACCCCAAATTAGGGGGGGGGTTAAAATCCGAGAAACGCAAAATACCCATATCGTTTTTTTTCTGGAGTGCATTTTACCCATATCGTTTTTCTATTTTGAAGGAAAAATAGGTTAAAAACACTAATTTTAGGTCAAAAAGCCCTTTTTATTGCATTTTTGAGCTTTTTATTGCTCAAAACATTCATTTTGACCTCAAAACTTAAGTTTGGAGGCAGTTAAAAGTAATTTTAAAGACATTTTTTTACTTTCATTTTTCCTAAATTGGGGGGGGGGTTAACCTTTTCTCTCCCTCCCCCCACTTCTGAGTGGGGGGGCTTAAACCCCACTTCTCAGCATCTGGGGGGGGGTTAACCCCCCCCCCAACCCCCCCCCCCCCCCCGTGCCCCATGTATGGGTATAACCCCCCGGCCACCTATGCTTAAAACTTATTTAAGTTTGAAATATGTCTAAGTTTAAAATATGTCTTAAATTATTCTATTTGTATTTTTAAGTCTATTTTAAATATTCTAATAAGTTTGGAAAAAAAATTACTTAATTACTTTTCAATTATTTATGAAATTAGTACAAAAATAAGGCGGAGCTCCGGAGCTTCAAGGGTTAGTTGTTTCGAAGTTTCACCAAATAGATTTTCGCTCTAGAGCTTTGAGCTCTGAAAAAAATTACTAGTTTAAGTAGTTCTTTTATAAAAATATTTTTAACGTTTTTAACTAAGTTAACAGAAAAATTTTAAATATTAGGTACCTTTTAATTATTCAGAAAATCAGCTCAAAAAATAAGGCGAGTTTTTGGAGCTCAGTCGGAGCGGATCCAATATTTTGTTATGCAGCTAGGTGTACAGTATTTAATGATTTATTACATTATTGCTATTTGATTCTGAACTTAGTGCTGAACAAAATTTCTGGCCTGGTCCGGCCTAAAAAACCTTAAATATTTGGTCCTGCGCTTTGATATTTTTATTTCAATAGAATGTAGGGTTATACATTAAATTTCGGCACTTCCGAAAATGCATTTAATATCGGCACTTTAATTTAGTTTTCAATTTTTCACTCAGACAAAAACAAATTAGAGTAAAAATAACCAATATGGCAGTAAATGAAGCAATCAACTTTAAAATAAGCCATTAAACATTAATATTGACCTCAAAACAAGAAAGTTATAGCTTGAGGAAAAAATGCCGAAATTAAATGCACCAAACGAATTTTCCAAAGTGGCCATTTTCGATATCGTCCCTTATAAAACGAAATTTACGTAGATATTAATTGTTATGCATATCAGTGTTTTCAGAATAAGAAAATACACAACTTTGTAATATAAAACTTTTTGATCAGAGCTTAAAAAAAGTTATGGCTAAAAAACGGTTTTAAAAATGTCCAGAAAGTGCCAAAATTACATGCATTACCCCATACAGGAATATTTGTTTTTGTTTAAAGGTTTTGTCTTTAAAAACAGCTTTATTTAATATTACCTAGTTTGTCGAGTTTACCTAGTTCTGATTGTTGTTTGTTACATACTTCTTTATCAAACTTTTTCACCTATTCATATTTATCCTAGTTTTAAATTTTTAAAATGCGCCACAGTGGGAAAGGGTAGGCTGCCCCTATTGTTTCATATAAAGTTTAAAGCAGATTTTTTGTTTCAATACGTCTTGTTGAGTTCAAATTCAAAGGGTAATATAACATCAAAATCTATGTTTTCAATCTCAAAGTATATACAAAACCTTGACCGTATTAGTTTTATTAATTTTAAAATTCAATATATCCATCCGTTTTATTATTTGATCAGGTTTTTCCAGTGTTTTCAAAACAAAAACATTTGAAAAGGGGAAATTATACCTTTGGAATCCTTGACAAAAGGGTCTAACTTTTAACCCTTAAATTATTTGAATTTTTTCTAAATTATATGATACGCACCTTAAAGTTCCTTAATAAAAAACTCTTCTTTTTGATATCATACGTAAATTCATTTTTATTTCGATTGAATACAGATCTTACAATCTACAAAAATTTTAGCTTAAAATCACAAGTTTTTTGGTGTGTTTTAGTGCCTCAGATTAAAAAATTTTTCCCGATGGGGATTTTCCCTCACCCAGACTCTCTGACATAGGGAGTCTGCGTTTCAATTCTGTTGGGTTTTTTAGAAAATGGATCAGATTTAAATGCTTCAAAAAATGAAACATTTTGGCAGTACTAAAAAGCACCTATTATAGCTGCAGGGCCTGATATAGAAAAAAAGAACCGTTAACAAGAAGAAAATAGAAAAAACAACACATTGTGTAAAAATGCATAAGGTGTATTTTTAAATGCCTTCTGATTCTGATTTTATACAGGATCCGATAATGTCCAAACTAATTTTTAAAAATAATTTAAGGTAATATTATGGGAGTTTTCGCACTACTTTAATTAATATTGATGGTGGATTAGGGTCAGTTCATCATGTTTTGTCTAAATAGTCACAAAAACAAAAACCGCAAGACAGATTTTTTTAATAATGGAATTCACTTTTTTATTATTTTTAACTATTGGATTGCCGAATCGCCAAAGCCTCTTTTGTACCTCGTTTCGTTTGTTCCCCAGCCGCAGAAGACGGAAATTTGTTGAAGTATGTATATACTTAAAACCATAGGGGAGATAGGGGGGGGGGCAGGGTGGAAGAAAACCTCCCATTGCCTCGAAATTTTGGGACCCCCCTAGACGAAAATCTAGGGGCCCCCTCCTAAATTTCCGAATTTTTTACCCCTGACCCCCCTCTAGAATTTAAAATCTGCCCCCTCCCCTCGGGAAAATTTTAGGTACTTTTTTATACTAAATTTTCTTCCAACATGTTCGT
>JASAMX010024484.1:0-16758 GCA_030248175.1 Microlaimidae sp. YZB2_3
ATGTTCGTCCTTCGTTCAGTTACGTATACTAGTTTACAAAATCGCATCCAAAAGACGAGTTTTCTGAAGACGATATGTTGAAAGACGAGATGTAGAAGACGAAATTTCCGGACACGGACACCATGGCGACAGCACGAAAAAATTTTCAGAAATTGTTTTTGAAATTCTTTAAAAACCACTTAAAAGTTGTAAAAACAAAAAATATCGAGCGCTAAGCGGAGCGAAGCGCGAGAAAAATTTTAAAATTGTTTTCTTAGGACCCCCAAATTTTTACCTCCACCAGCCCCAAATGTTTACTTTATGGGGGTTACAACCCCAACCCCCCTGGCTACGCCCTTGGGTACTCCGGAGCCCCCTAAAATTTGGAGGGGGGGCCAGTACTAAAAACGCTAAATATGGGGCATTTGAGGTATACCCGAAAACATTTTTTGGACACTCCCCCTAAATTTCGGGGATAGGGTATACCCTCCCCCCGAAATCCGGGGGCTGCCCACCTATGTCCCCCTATTTTTTTTTTGGGGGTGGGGGTCCCAGTACTAAAAACTCTAAAAATGGGGTATTTGAGGTATACTCCCATAAAATTTTTCGGGACACCTCCCCCCCAAACTTCGGGGGTCGGGTATACCTCCAAAATCCGGGAGGCTGCCCGCCCACCTATGAACAAGACCCTTTCTCAACTAAAATTCTGACCAAACCAGTTCAGTTATTATTATTACATGAATTTAGATATAAAAAATTTTAGCCAAATAATAAAGCGTAAATTTTCTATCTAGAGTATTATATAATACTAAAAAATGTATTGCCTCTACAATCAAGTTTTAATAGTGCTCAAAATAGATTATTTTTTTTAATAGAAGACCTGTATTAAATTCAGAAATTCAGTAAAGAATTACTTGCAATTGTAAATCGGTCCATGTAGTTTAATAGATTAACGAAGAACAGAATAGTAACGGTAAAATAAGCTATTTTTGGTTGACGAACTACTGGTTCTTTATTAGGTTGTGAATCTATGGAATTCTCAGGCTCCTCCGTGGCAGACAGAATGGGGTAATGACGGGAGCTTTCCATTTTCAATCGTTAAATGAAGCTCCAATTCCACTAGATATTTAAACATGCAACCATTTACAATATAAATACATATTAATAATACTAAAATACTCATTTGTAGTAGTTGTATTAGCACTAATAAACAAGCCAATGACGAACAAGAAATACGCCCTATCATTTTTTACTGCATTTTGCAGTGCAAAAAGCTAATTATTGCTATCAATATTTAATTCACGCAACCGCTTTGTGGCCATTCCGCTTTCGTGATTACGGCTTATTCATTGTCAACAAATTTTTTTTATCTTAAGTGGAGGCTCAACCATAGGTGGGCAGGGGGTGGGGGGTTGGGGGAGGAGGTGGGTTATACCCTTCCGAACAAAAATCCCGATTATAGCCAACAACCCCCCCCCCTCCTCCGCGGTACCCTGGACACACCCCAGACCTGTGAACTGCCCCTCCCGGGGTTTTATTGGGGGGCAATTCCAAAACGGGGGGCAACTTTTTTGAAACGGGGGAGGCAATAAAACGAGAGGGGCAAGCAGGGGGGAAAGAAAAAAAAAAGAAAAAAAAGGAGAAAAAAAGAGAAAAAAGAAGGGAGAAGGAAAAAAAGCACAAAAAAAGCGAAAATAAGTCTAAAATGGCTTAAAACACAATGAAATAGGCTAACTGCAAAAAAATTTGCGATGATGGCGTCATCATAGGTCAAAAATGGCGTCATTTTAGGATACTTTTTTATTTTTTTGGCGGGGGGGGGGCAAATCCTCCAATAAAACGAGGGGGCATTTCCAGACCATGCACAGGTCTGACCCGACCCCCCACCCTAAAATTTGGGGGTTCCCAATACTAAAAACGCCAAAAAATGGGGTATTTGAGGTATACTCCAATAAAAATTTTTCAGACACCCCTTTAATTTTGGGGGGCGGGTATACCCCCCTAAATTTTGGGGGTTGGGTATACCCCACAAAAAATATCCGGGAGGCTGCCCGCCTATGGGCTAAACCCCAGAAAAAATACCAAAAAATTCCTGTAGGGGAGTTTTTTAAAAACTTAATCTATTAAAAAACATCATAAAGTCTGAATAAAAACTCCCAACCAGGGGAAGTCTGGTTTTGTTACACAGGGTCCAATGGTTTGTTAAACGTTACGTTACGTCCTAGTCCTTCGTTAGAGTTAGGGTCACGACCACTCTCACATCACAACCAAAAGGGTGATTTTTCACAACGTTTAATCTTACAACCAAGTGGTGTAATCTCACAACTGCGAAGTGTAAACTCATGGTGTCGGAAAATTCGAACGCCAGCACTTGATTGTCGAGCTTTCGACCGCCAGCATTAGAACGCCACGCACTTGAACCCTGAGCATTAGACCGCCGAGCAGTAGACCGACGCAGAATTGCATACAAATTTTATGCACATTTGTTTTCCACCACCTACAGGGATTTATGGTTCCGGAAATTTTGTCTTTTACAATACGTCTTTCAACATCTTGTCTTCTACAACTCGTCTTTGGAAAAGGGGGTGTCAAGTTAGCACACACTTCGAAAATATTGCTATTTTTTACTTTTAAGTTTAAGCTATAAAATATAGAATTGTATATATTTTATTTATTTGTAGAAGATTTATTAAAAATAATCTTTAAAACCCATACTAAATCATGAGTTTTTATGAATAAAGTGTGTGCTGGCTGTGTGCTAAAGGTGTGCTGGCCGAAACCTTGAAATTCTTTCAAATTATAGACTTTAACACAAAGAAAATGCACTAAAATATGGAATTAGATGTAATCCTACTAATTATTAACAGTTAATTTAAATAAATCTTAAAAAACCTTTAAAATAGATGTATTAAACTCATCGGTGTTCTTACTGTGAACAAAGTGTGTGCTGTCGGCGTTTGGTGTTTTTTTGGGTCAGTCGCAATCCCCCAGGGTATCGGGGAAAGTCCCAACTGAGGAAAGTCCCAACGTGGAAAGTCCCAACCAATCGATGAAACTCCCAACAGTTCAAATATTAGAAATACGTTTGCAAAACCGGTGTTAAACACGATAATTTTAAACAACCGAAAATAAATAAATGCATTAAATGAATGATAAATGGAATTATGCAATTTTGTAAACGTACTCTCAAAAATGCAAGTTTCCACCCCAATGAGAAATTTTTTTTGATTTTTGGGTTTTGCTTAGGCTTAGGAAAAAATAAAGTTTTTACTCTTCAGTTTAAAAAGCATCATTAAATACAAATTTACCATAATACAATTTTGCTTGATTTTCAGGTTTTGCTTAGGCTTAGGTACTCAGTTTTTTGAATAAAGAATTTAATAAAAGTTTACCATGATAAAAATTTTGCTTGATTTTTGGCTTTTGCTTAGGCTTAGATAAAAAAGGTTTTCAATAGATTGTTTCATTCGAAAAATAGGAAAAACTTGTCTTTTGAAAAGTGCGTTTACAAAATCACATCTAAAAGACGAGTTTTCCGTATTTAATGCTATATTTTTATTAATTATAGTGTTAATTGACTAAAAAATAAAATGGTGTTTGTTGCAAACGTATTTTTTGATTCTGTTGGGACTTTCCACAAACTGTTGGGAGATTCCACAGTTGGGAGATTCACCCTTTTTGTTGGGAGATTGCTCGGAACCTCCCCCAGTAGTCAGTTTTACCCCTCGGTTGGTCGGTCGGTGTAGTAGGTGTAGTAGGTGTGGTAGGTGTCTTTTAGGGTGTCCGGAAATTTGAACGCCAGCACTTGATCGCCGAGCATTTGACCGCCAGCATTAGAACGCCGCGCACTTGAACGCCGAGCATTAGACCGCCGCAGTATTCCATATAAATTTCATGCAAATTTTTGATTTCCGCCACCTACAGAGAAAGGGGAAAAAAAAAACCAAAAAAAAACCCCCCCCCCACCCAAACCCCCCCCCCCCCCCCCCCCCCCCCCCCCCACACCCCAAAAAAATTGTATCAACACAGCACTACCACCCACAGTATAAACTCCCCAAACCTAAAAAGTTTTAGTTTTTTTTGTCTTTGCAAAACAAACTATTAAGTATAAACTTTTTGTTTAATTTTTAGGTTTTGCTTAGGCTTAGGAAAAAATTATTTATCTTAAAAAAAACATCATTAAATATAAATTTATCATAAAAATTTAGTTTGATTTTTAGGTTTTGCTTAGGCTTAGGAAAAACAGGTTTAAATTATTAAAGAACTAACCGTTCACTAAGTTTTTTCTTTATTTGCAAGGAAAAATATAAATTTTTGACTTATCGTTTATTGTTAAAACAACATTGCTTTGTTTAAATATTATATTAAAACCATTTTTTTATATTCTATTGAGTTTTTTTTATTCTTGGGGGGAGTCTATACCACCTTTGTGGGAAGTTTTAACGTCCTTTTTAAAGCAACGCGTACTGCGGCGGTCTAATGCTCGGCGTTCAAGTGCGCGGCGTTCTAATGCTGGCGGTCAAATGCTCGGCAATCAAGTGCTGGCGTTCAAATTTCCGAGAATCGTCTTTTAGTAGTGCTTGCCCTATTTCCCCACAAAATTTTTAGTCCTAATTCCCCATAACGATTTCCCAATTCCCCAGAACGTTGTCTCAATTCCCCAGAACGCGGTCTCGATTACCCAGAACGCGGCTCGATTCCCCATAAAGCGGTTTCGATTCCCCAGAACGCGGTCTAGATTCCCCAGAAAGCGGTCTCGATTCCCCAGAAACACATCTTATAATGTTGGCATTGCATATTTAGAATCATTGTTTTTCTTTAACACTTTTTTTACTATTTTTGATATAACTTTTTTTTATTGTTATACTAGATAGTTTTTATTGCTTCTAAGTATTTTTTTTAAGTTCTTCCTAAATTTTATTGCTAAACAGTATTTCAGGGGCTTTGCAATACTAAAATAAAGCATAAGGAATAAAACAAGCATAATTATCATAAAATTGTGCTTAATACAATTAATAAAACATTTAACAAGAAAACAGTTTTTACTTTTTAATTCAAAGAGCACAATATTAGATACAAAGTTTTGCTTAATTATTAGGTTTCGCTTAGGCTTAGGCTCGCAGTTTTTTGAAACAAATCATTAAATATAAAAGTTTATCATGGTAATATTTAGCTTGATTTTTAGGTTTTGCTTAGGCTTAGGAAAAAAGTTTTCAATCCATTTTTCAACTTAAGTCGCAAAATACAAAAAACTTGTCTTTTAAAAAGTATGTTTAAAAAATCGCATCCAAAAGACGAGTTTTCCGAAAACAAGATGTTTAAAAGACAAGTTTTTTGAAGACGAGTTGTAGAAGACGAGATGTTGAAAAACGTAATGTAAAAGACAAAATTTCCTGGAACCTTCTGCTACTGCTAAATTTATATGGGGAATCGAGACCTTTTCTAGGGATTTTCTTACTGGGGAATTGCGACTGCTTCCTGGGAAAACGGGAATGGCTTCTGGGGAAATAGGAACGGCTTCTGGGGAAATAAGAACGGCTTTTGGGGAAATGGGAATGGCTTCTGGGGCCTATTTCATAAAAATTGCCTGTAATTAATTTACAACTGTAAATTAATAAACGCATATTTTTTGTATTTTTAATTAAAAAGTATATTAAAAAAATTGCGTTTAGAATTTAAAAAATTACATGTCTGTAAATTCCGTAAATTCCACAGTTACGTACATATTAATTAATAAAATAAGAAGAAATTATATGCGTTTATTAATTTACAATTACATAAATCTTTATGAAATAGGCCCCTGGGGAAATAGAAATGTCTGGGGAATCGAGACTCTTATGGGGAATCAAGACTATTTTTCTGGGGAAATGAGACGTAGCCGTTTTTTTTGTACATCACGTACAGTGAAAAAACATCACGCAGTAAAGATACCGTAATTTTGTTCGAAATGATGAGCGATTAATGAAAAAACTAACGTATTCCAATTTACCTTTCGTGTTGCAAAAAAGCAACAATTAAATTTAGACTTTTTATAAAATAAAAGAATATTTAAATTAATAAAAATATTAAAATAAAATAATAAAAAAAAAATTAAAAAAATATAAAAAAAAAAAAAAAAAAAAAAAAAAAAAAAAAGAATATACAAACTAACAACAATACACAGAAATTATAAAAATAAAATAATGAGAAAGATATAAAATAAATACAAAAAATTAGAAAAACAAAAAAATAAAATAAATGTAGAATAATGAAAATAATATAAAATATTGAAAATATAAATAAAAATAAATGAAGTAAATTAAAAAAAAAGAAAGGAAAAAAAAACAGAAAAAAAAAAAAAAACAGAGAAAGAAATAAAAAAAAACAAAAAAAAAAAAAAAAAAAAACACGAAAAAAAAGAAAAAAAAAAAAAAAAAAAGACAAAAAAGAAAAAAAAAAAAAAAAAAAAAAAAGAAAAAAAAAAAAAAAATTAAAAAATTTTTAAATGACTTAATAACTTTTTAAAAAATGTATTTTAAAAGTCGTAAATCTTCTTACACAGATAAAGAATTAAATATTTAAAACTAAATAAGCTAAAAATTTAAGGATTGCCAAGCCCAAAGCCCCCCACACCAAAACCCAAATCTGAAAAATTTATATAAATTTTATTTTTAATATTCAGGTATCTAATTAATAAAGGAATTTGTTTGTTTTGTAAAAATACATGACAAATAATGTGTCCGTTTACCATGAGCTTTTTCGTTATCCCAGCATTCCTTTGATAGTAATTTTGGGCACCCTCGTTCCTTCTTTTTTTATGTTATATACACTTTACTTTACTTCTATACACTTTACTTTTTTTTTGTCTGTAAACATTTGAGAGTTACTGGACTAGTATAAAACAGTACTAAGACAGTTAGTATAACAGATACTAGCTAGATAAAAACATTACTTACTAGAATAGATAATTTATTTTTCACAGACAGACTAGAGATTTTTCGCGAAATAGATAACTAACTATAGTCTAGTCCAAATAATATGCAAATTTTTTACTAAAAACACTAATTTACATAAGTGATTAGGCTTGTATTATTGTCTTGCCAAATCTATCTATATTGTAACCAACTAAATTATTTTTTAGTCCTTTTCACAATGGATTGAAAAGTGTGATAAAGTTAAAAATATGGTTATGAAACTCTGGGAGGCCATATGCATCGTTTTAATTTTTTTTATTTTTAGTGTGTCGCCTAACTTTCCATTTTTAAAGTGTAGCTTAAAGTCCTGGTTTTAACTTTTAGAAGTTGTAAATCTAGCTTTGTTGATTAATGATTTTCTGATTACTCATTTATAGGGTCTCCATTGCATAAGAACATCATCAGAACAAAAAATTTTTTTACTAAATCAAAAGACCATTCTCTCTTCATAACAAAAAAACACCTTATTTTAAGCTTAATTGGTGAGTTATGGTGGAGCACAAATGTAGCTGGCGTACAATTCATAAATTAAAGGAGTTCATTTCACTTTATAATATTTCAAACTAATGAAAACACTCACCCTTCAAAAGAGTCCCGGCACAAAAGAGTCCTGAAAAAATCGCAGCTGCACAAAAGAGTCCTGCACAAAAGAGTCCCGGCACAAAAGAGTCCTGGAAAAAATAATTCATGCGCCCAAGCGCTGCTAGGGCTATGGGGTCGGCACAAAAAAGTACCTGGCATAAAATCAATTTTTAACAGCGAATACAATGAAAATATTTACGGAGGTAAAGCAACAAAAATATTAAGCCCCAGGCGCCTGTTAAGACACATAAAAGTGAGATAAAATAAAAATTCAAAAAATAAACAAATAAAATAATAAATCAATAAAAATTTTAATTTTTAAAAAGGGCGCAGAAAAACATAATGAGCCATTAACAACACTCACACACACACACACACACACAAACACACACACACACACACACACACACACACACACACACACACACACACACACACACACACACACACACACACACCAAATGATGTACAGTTTTCAGTATATTTACCAAAAAAACAAAAGAAAAGGAATCAAAAGTAGATGATAATAAAAGATAATTACATAACAGGATGATTGCATAATAATACAGATTCTACATTAAATTGATCTTTTTTTGTTAGTGATTATAACTAAGAAACATACGTCGGTCAACAATTATTTCAAATTGTGTGATAGTGTATATCGTAGACCGGGATGGTCGGGTGTAGTTCGGTAATAAAAGTTCTTTGTTGACTGTTTTGCACCGAGACTATGGATTCGACATATATCAAACACACATTCGGAAAACAATTGTTTAGCCTCTTGGACAGAACGCAGACGTACAATGTTATGATTAGTTAAATAATTTTTCAAATTAAAAATATTACATCATTTGATGAAAATATAAATAGCATGGTGCTTGCAACACAAAAGAAATGGAATACGAGTTCATAATCGCATCATTCAACAAAATACGGATCTACGATAATATTTTCACGTACGGATGTACAAAAAAAACGGCACGTCCATTTCCCCAGAAAAATAGTCGATTCCCCATAAAGTCAAGTTCCCGAAGTGTTATAATTTAACCTCTGGGGCCTATTTCATAAAGATTTATGTAATTGTAAATTAATAAACGCATTTAATTTCTTCTTATTTTATTAATTAAAAAATACGTACGTAACTGTAGAATTTACGGAATTTACAGACATGTATTTTTTTAAATTCTAAACGCAAATTTTTTAATATACTTTTTAATTAAAAACACAAAAGAAAAATTAATTAATTAATTAATTACAGGCAATTTTTATGAAATAGGCCCCGATACCCCATTTCCCCAAAAGCCGTTCTTATTCCCCAGAAGCATCCTTTTCCCCAGAGCCATTCCCGTTTTAGGGAAGCACTCGCAATTCCCCAGTAAGAAAATCCCTTGAAAAGGTCTCGATTCCCCATATAAATTTAGCAGTAGCAGAAGGTCCCAGGAAATTTTGTCTTTTACATTACGTTTTTCAACATCTCGTCTTCTACAACTCGTCTTCGGAAAACTTGTCTTTTAGACATCTTGTTTTTCGGAAAACTCATCTTGGAGAATGCGATTTTAAACATACTTTTTAAAAGACAAGTTTTTTGTATTTTGCGACTTAAGTTGAAAAATGGATTGAAAACTTTTTCCTAAGCCTAAGCAAAACCTGAAAATCGAGCTAAATATTACCATGATAAACTTTTATATTTAATGATTTGTTTTCGAAAACTACGAGCCTAAGCCTAAGCGAAACCTAATAATTAAGCAAAACTTTGTATCTAATATTGTGCTTTTTGAATTAAAAAGTAAAAACTGTTTTCTTGTTAAATGTTTTATTAATTGTATTAAGCACAATTTTATGATAATTATGCTTGTTTTATTCCTTTATACTTTATTTATTGCAAAGCCCCTGAAATATTGTTTAGCAATAAAATTTAGGAAGAACTTGAAAAAAATTTAGAAGCAATAAAAACTATCTAGTATAACAATAAAAAAAAAGTTGTATATCAAAAATAATAAAAAAAAAGTGTTAAAGAAAAACAATGATTCTAAATATGCAATGCCAGCTTTATAAGATGTGTTTCTGGGGAATCAAGACCGCTATCTGCGACCGCGCTCAGAGAAATCGAACGGCTTTCTGGGGAATCAAACCGCTTTCTGGGGAATCGAGACCGCGTTCTGGGGAATGGGAACCCGCTTTCTGGGAGATGGGGAATCGAGCCGCGTTCTGGGGGATTGGGACCGCGTTCTGGGGAATTGAGACAACGTTCTGGGGAATTGGGAAGGCTTGAGAAGAAGAAGCTATCCATTCATAAAAGCCAAAATACAAGAAAAAAAAGCAAAAAAAAAAAAAAAAAAAAAAAGCTCAACCAAAAAAACATCAAATCCAAACCACAAAAAAAAAAAAAAGAAGAAAAAGCTAAAACAAAAAAACAGAAAAGCCCCGGGGAAAAGAAAATCGTTATGGGGAATCAGGACTAAAATTTTCTGGGGAAATATCGTAGCCTTTTTTTGTACATCACGTACAGTGAAAAACATCAGCCATAAAGAGCAGTTACCGTAATTTTGTAGAAAAAATGATGCAACAATAATGAAAAAACTAACTATTCCAAATTTCTCTGTTGCAAAAAAGCAACACATGCTAAATTTACAATATTTTCATCAAAATGATAAAGTAAATAATTTTTAAATTTGAATAAAAATTATTTAAAACTAAAATGCAATACAAACAATTGTAACGTCCTGCGTTCTGTCCAAAGAGGCTACAACTGTAAGTTCTCCCAGAATGTGTAGTTTGATAATAAATGTACAGAAATACCATACGTCATACGGTGCAAAAACAAAGTACAAAACAAAAAGAACTTTTATTACCAGAACTACACCCGACCAATCGCCGGTCTACAGATATACAACTATCACAACAATTCGAAAATAAAGTTGGACCGAACAGTAATGTTTACTTAAGTGTAATAAATACAAAAAACTCTCAAAACAAAAACAATTCAAAATTTAAATGTAGAATACTGTATTATTATGCAAAATCAATCACTGTTATGTAAATTATCTTTTATTATCACTATTGAACTTTTGATTCTTTTTCTTTTGTTTTGCTAAAATATAAACCTGAAAAACTACAATCGAATTTGGTGTGTGTGTGTGTGTGTGTGTGTGTGTGTGTGTGTGTGTGTGTGTGTGTGTGTGTGTGTGTGTGTGTGTGTGTGTGTGTGTGTGTGTGTGTGAGTGTTGTTAAAAATGGCTACATTATAATTTTTACTGCGCCACTTTTAAAAATTAAAAATTTTTATTGATTTATTATTTTATTTATTTATTTTTTAATTTTATTCTACTCCACTATTTCTAACAGGCGCCGGGGCAAATTTCGCTACCTCCACACTTTCATATCAGCTTAAAAAAAGCCAGACCGCCCAAGCAATAGCAGCGCGCGCAAACGCATCAACCATCCACCCCAACCCCAGCCAAGGACTACTTTTGGGAGACTTTTGAAGGTGAGCCATTTTTGGTACATATTCGTTGCATAACTTTTTTCGAAGCTAAAATGGTAATTTTTTAATTTATGAATTGTACGCCAGCTACATTTGTGCTCCACCATAACTCACCAATTAAGACAAAAAAGTTTTTTATGAAGAGAAGGTCTTGATTTAGTAAAAAAATGGAGATTCTATGCAAGGAGACCCATAAAGAAATATCAAAATCAAATCAACAAAGCAGATACAACTCAAAAATAAAACCAGGACAAACACTAAAAAGGAAATAGGCGACACACAAAAATAAAAAAAAAACGAGCATAGGCCTCCCAGATTTCAAATCTAACATCACACTTCAATCCATTGGAAAAGGACAAAAAAATTAGTTACAAATAGATAGATTTGGCAAGACAAAAACAAGCCAATCACTATAATCATTTTTCATAAAAAATGCAAATTGACTAGACTATATATATCTATTTCGCGAAAAATCTCATCATCTAGTCCGGCAAAAATATCACAACGCATTCATTCCAGTCAAAAAAGCACTATCAGCCTCATATATATCACAACAGTCTATACATTTATCACTAGTCCCAGTCAAACTCTCAAATGTTTACAGACAAAAAAAAAGTAAAGTGTCATCAGACAGTAAAGTAAAGTGTCATCATAACATAAAAAAAGAAGCCGACTAGGGTTGCCCACACAATTAGCTATAGATGCATAGTTTAACTACAACATGAAAGTTAAACTAAAAATAATATGTTATTTTTTTTACAAACATGTAATAGAAGACCTGAAAAAAAAACAACAAAAAAACGCCTTTAAAAAAACAGTTATGAATATTTGACACTAAATTAGGAAAAACTTTATTTTTAAATTATTGAAATATGGACATTTATATTAGTAATGTTTCTACCCTCCAATATCATGTTTCAAAGCTGGCCATATCAAGTGGAGGGAGCTTGGAGCTCGGGAGCTCCCCCTTAAATAACCAATTTTAAGCTTATTTAATTTTAAATACATTTAAAGTTATTTTATACTGTGTAAGACTAAGACTTTATCGAGTTTTAAATAAGTTTTTTAAAAATTTATAAAGTTATTTAAAAATTTCTAATTTATGAAGTTCAGTTTAAAAAATAAGGTGAAATTTCTGGAGCTCCGGAGCTGAGGGAACATCACTAATTTAAATTTACCATTTCGCATTCATTTTATCAGCCAAAAAATGCGTCAACAATTTGCAAATAAGCTTCCATCCGAGTTTTAGTTTCATTCCAAGTGCGGGCCATTATAGGAAATCTTCTGTCTTAATTTATTAAAATTCGATATTAATTTTGGATCTTAATTTTAATGCTATCTATTTGTCACGTGTGATTTTGATAATGTAAATTATTATGTTAAATTTTTTTTGTTTTTTTTTTCATTAAATGATCCACGTTCTTCTGTTTTGATGTATGCGTCACAATTTTTTGACTGTTTTGATGTATGCGTTAAAATGAATTCCCCCTTTTTGACTAATTGTGTGACAATAAACGGTTTAAAACTTAATTACACACACACACACACACACACACACACACACACACACACACACACACACACACACACACACACACACACACACACACACACACACACACACACACACACACACACGCACGCACGCACGCACGCACACACACACACACACACACACACACACACACACACACACACACACACACACACACACACACACACACACACACACACACACACACACACACACACACACACACACACACACACACACACACACACACACACACACACACACACACACACACACACACACACACACACACACACACACACACACACCAAAAAACATTTTCAGTTATATTACAAACAAAAGAAAAGGAATCAAAAGTTCAATAGTATAATAAAAAAATACATAACAAATGCATAATAATACATATTCTACATAAAAATTTTTAGATTATTATTACACTAATAAACACTCATAACTATTTCAAATATGTATATCAAGCGGCAGTGCATTTTCTAATAAAATTCTTTACTTTGCACCTATGACTATTATTCTACCTTCTATCAAACTACACATTCGGGAGAACACATTTAGCCTCTGACAGAACGCAGGACTACAATTTATGCATTATTTTAAAAATTTATTCAAATTAAAATATTATCATTTGATGAAAATATTAAATTAGCTTTATTTTTTGCAACACGAAGTAAATGAATACTATTTTTCAAATCGCTCATCCATTTCAACAAAAACGTATCTACTGCATTTTTTTCACTTACATTACAAAAACAGCTACTATCATTTCCCGAAAAATATCGATTGCCATCTTCTGGGTCCCAACATTCTATTTTCCCCAGGGGCCTATTCCATAAAATTATTAATTAAATAATAAACGCATATAATTTCTTCTATTTATTAATAATATTACTAACTGTGGAATTACGGAACCAACATAATTTTAAATTCTAAACGCAATTTTTAATATACTTTTAATTAAAAAACAAAAAAAGATTTATTAATTACAGTTGTAAATAATACAGCAAATTATGAAATAGGCCCCAGAAGCCATCCATTTCCCGAAAGCCTTCATTTTCCCAGAAGCCTTCCATTCCCAAGAAGCCAACCAGCTTTTCCCCAGGAAGCAGTCGCAATTTCCCCAGTCAAAAAATATCCCTAGAAATGAGGTCTCGATTCCCATATAAATTAGCAGACAAAGGCAGGGAATGTACTTCCTCTTTCACATCTCTCTCTCACAACTCTCCAAAAAACTCAAACGTCTGTTTCGAAATCTCGTCTTTTGGATGCGATTTTTAAACATACTTTTTTAAAAGACAAGTTTTTTCTATTTTGCTACTTACTTTCGAAAAATCGATTAAAAATTTTTTTCCTAAGCCTAAGCAAAACCTAAAAAAAAGTCAACTAAATATACCAAAAACTTATAAAATACAAAAAACGCAGCCAAGCCAAGCAAACCAAAAAAGCAAAACTATCAATATTGCTCTTAATTAAAAGTAAAAACTGTTTTCTTGTTACATGTTTTATTAACTTTGTATTAAGCACTAAACGGTGCCAAACAGAATTGCACCCAAACAAACATAACTAAAAAACGTTTTTATGTGGTCAATTATGACTGCTTGCGATTTTAATTCCTTATGCTTTTTACCATAAAAAAAAAAAAAAAAAAAAAATAAAAAAAAAAAAAAAAAAAAAAAAAAAAGCACTACCCTAAAAAAATTAAATGGTGTATAGCCAAAAATGATTCTAAATAAAAAAAAAACAAAACCCAATCAACTCAAAAATAAAAAAAAAAACAAAAAAAACAAAAACAAAAAAAAACAAGCACCAACATTCTGCCCCGAAATTTGAACGCCAGCACTTGATCGCCGAGCATTTGACCGCCAGCATTAGAACGCCGCGCACTTGAACGCCGAGCATTAGACCGCCGCAGTACGCGTTGCTTTAAAAAGGACGTTAAAACTTCCCACAAAGGTGGTATAGACTCCCCCCAAGAATAAAAAAAACTCAATAGAATATAAAAAAATGGTTTTAATATAATATTTAAACAAAGCAATGTTGTTTTAACAATAAACGATAAGTCAAAAATTTATATTTTTCCTTGCAAATAAAGAAAAAACTTAGTGAACGGTTAGTTCTTTAATAATTTAAACCTGTTTTTCCTAAGCCTAAGCAAAACCTAAAAATCAAACTAAATTTTTATGATAAATTTATATTTAATGGTGTTTTTTTAAGATAACTAATTTTTTCCTAAGCCTAAGCAAAACCTAAAAATTAAACAAAAAGTTTATACTTAATAGTTTGTTTTGCAAAGACAAAAAAAACTAAAACTTTTTAGGTTTGGGGAGTTTATACTGTGGTAGTGCTGTGTTGATACAATTCTCTGTAGGTGGCGGAAATCAAAAATTTGCATGAAATTTATATGGAATACTGCGGCGGTCTAATGCTCGGCGTTCAAGTGCGCGGCGTTCTAATGCTGGCGGTCAAATGCTCGGCGATCAAGTGCTGGCGTTCAAATTTCCGGACACCTAATTTTGAGCCTATGCTTACGTTCCTACTAACCGACCAACCGAGGGGTAAAACTGACTACTGGGGAGGTTCCGAGCAATCTCCCGACAAAAAGGGTAAATGTCACCTAGTGGAATCTTCCCAACAGTTTGTGGAATACGTCCCAACAGAATAAAACAAATCGTCTTGCAACAAACACCATTTTTATTTTTTGGTCAATTAACTCATTTTTAATAAAAATATAGCATTAAATACGGAAAACTCGTCTTTTGGATGTGATTTTGTAAACGCACTTTTCAAAAGACAAGTTTCTCCTATTTTTCGAATAAAACAATTTATTGAAAACCTTTTTTATCTAAGCCTAAGCCAACGCCAAAAATCATGCAAAATTTTTATCATGGTAATCTTGTATTAAGTTCTTTATTCCAAATTCTGAGTACCTAAGCCTAAGCAAAACCTAAAAATCAAGCAAAATTGTATTATGGTTAATCTGTATTTAATGATGCTTTTTAAACTGAAGAGTAAAAATTTTATTTTTCCTAAGACTAAGCAAAACCCAAAAATCAAAGAAAAATTTATCATTGGGGTGGAAACTCGCATTTTTGAAAGTACGTTTACAAAATTGCATAATTCCATTTATCATTTAGTTAATGCATTTATTTATTTTCGAGTTGTAAAATTATAGTTTTTCACCATTACAAACGTATTTCTAATATTTGAACTGTTGGGAGTTTCATCGATTGGTTGGGACTTTCCACATGTTGGGACTTTCCTCGTGGGACTTTCCCGATACCCTGGGTGCGACTGACCCAAAAAGAACGCCGAAGGACAGCACACACTTTGTTCACAGTAAGAACACCGATGAGTTTAATACATCTTTTAAAGGTTTTTTAAGATTTATTTAAATTAACTGTTAGTAATTTAGTCGGATTACATCTAATTCATATTTTAGTGCATTTTCTTTGTGTTAAAGTCCATAATTTGAAAGGATTTCAAGGTTTCCGCCAGCACACTTTTAGCACACAGCCAGCACACACTTTATCCATAAAAACTCGTGATAAAGTATGGGTTTTAAAGATTATTTTTAATAGATCTTCTACGAATAAATAAAAATATATACAATTCTATATTTTAGAGCTTAAATTCAACTTAAAAGTAAAAAATAGCAATATTTTCGAAGTGTGCGCTAAGTTGACACCCCTTTTTCCGAAGACCGAGTTGTAGAAGACAAGATGTTGAAAGACGTATTGTAAAAGACAAATTTTCCGGAACCATAAAACCCTGTAGGTGGTGGAAAACAAATTTGCATAACGTTTATAAGCAATCCTGCGGCGGTCTACTGCTCAGGCGGTCGGGATGTCAACGGTACAAGTGCGTGGCGTTCTAATGCTGGCGGTCAAAACCTCGACAATCAAGTGCTCGCGTTCAAATTTTCCGACACCACTGAGTTTACACTTCGCAGGTGTGGGGTTACACCACTTGGTGCTAAGATTAAACATTGTGAAAGATCGCCCTTTTAGCTCAAATGTGAGAAAAGTCGTGAACCTAAGTTTAGCGAAGGACTAGAACGTAACGTAACGTTTAACAAACCATTGGACCCTGTATAACAAAACCAGACTTCCCCTGGTTGGGAGTTTTTATTCAGACTTTATGATGTTTTTTAATAGATTAAGTTTTTTTAAAAAACTCCCCTACAGGAATTTTTTGGTATTTTTTTTGGAGCGATA
>JASAMX010024485.1:0-16458 GCA_030248175.1 Microlaimidae sp. YZB2_3
AAGCGAAAACTAACTTGTCACCACTCCAAAATTCTTACTCACAATATAGTGTGAATTGAAGCTCACATTTAAGAAGAAATACTTTTTAGATACAATTGAACGTAGACCATATAAAAATTCACAATAAATGTATGGAAACGTGCCACTATGAATTAAGCTTGCGCAGCTATTTATATATATTTTTTATTAATATTGCTACTTGTTTTCGATTTTTCTGGATTTTTTTAAAAAATTTATCGACAAAAAACTAAAAATCTTGAAATAAACTATAATGATTTTAGCTGTATATGTGGAAAAGGATTTGAAGGTGATCGCTGTGAAAGCAATATCGATGACTGCATTGGGAATGAATGCAAGAACGGAGCTCAGTGTGTGGATAAAATAAATGACTATGATTGCATCTGTCCAACTGGCTATGCAGGTAAACGGCAAGGTTTTACAATACAAGATTTTTGTGGTCATTTCACTTGTTGTACAAATTTATTTTTCAATGAATGCAGTTAAAGCTTTTAATAGCGAAAACAAAAGTTTTTGTGCAAAAAGAAAGGAAATTTTTTTTTTAAAGTTAATGTGTAAACATTAAATAATCATTCGTTTTAAATCGCAAAACCCGGACTTTAATCATCACTATCAAAAACTAAAAAAAGTGCAACTAATATCACAAATAAATTTTGTTTGAAAAACCATGAGTCAAATATTTTGAATGTATTAAAGAGTGAACGGGGAGAGGGTTTAAAAAAATAGCAATGATGCTTTTTACGTTTTTTTTAATTTGCGGTTTTTTTCTGTATATTTTTACAATGTATTTGATATACTTTAATTTTTTTAGTTTGTTAAAATGTAAGTCTGATACATACCCTTAATCTTCGCAATACCAAATTTATTCAATTTAATTTAATACTCTCGAGTTGACGAAAAACGCTTTTATTAGAAGAAAATTGCAAGAATTTATCATAGGTCACATGTTAAAAACAATTTTGAAAATGAGATTTGGAGTCGGTAGAGCCTTGGGAACTTGGAGATGAAACTTGGAGCCAAAAATAGGACCTTCAAATGGCAGGTACATTTAGTGGAGAAGAAAGAAAAAAAAAAAAACAAATAAAAAGAAAAAAAAAAAACAACATTTGTTTCTTGGCTCCTTCCCTTCTCCCATTCCCAACCAAAAAGGATATGTTTTACTCCGTGGTAATCAAAGTGGGAGGAGCTAAAAAAGAAGCGTGGCCATTCGGTGGCCTCATTTATAGGAGAATAGATTGTTTTGTTTTTTTTCGAGTAATCATGGGCTAAAAGTAATTCTATAACGTGCCTTTAACACTAAAGGACGTACTTTCAAGTGGGATTTTTTGACACGTGAAAAAACTTAAACGAGTTTTTAGGCGTTTTAGGTTTTTTAACGACTTTTCAAGTAAACGGTTTTTTAGGCTGGGATTGTGGCAAGAAAATTGATTACTGTTCCAGATCGTTTAACCCTTGTGAAAATAGAGCAACTTGCATTCCAGATAATGGTGTTTACAGGTTTAAATATAATTTATAATTTTACCATTGTTTAAAACAATAAGTAAAATAAATATGTGAGATTTACTAATTTACAGAATTGTATTTTCGGCTATTACTGAAAATCGTTCCAAAATATTAGTTTAAAAAAATTATTCTTTTTAATTTTTATATGATAATTTTTTTATTATTATAGTTATAAAGTCCCTTGATTTCTTCATAATCAGTTTAAAAAATTTATCAGAATGTTGACAATGTTTTAATTGTCTCTAAATAATTTATTTATTTCGAATCCACAATTTGCCGATAGTTTATTTTGGCTTAACTGTAATTTAGATGCGAATGTCTAATGGGGTTTACTGGCCGTAATTGCACCGAAAACGTTGACGATTGCGTTGGGAATTTGTGCGAAAACGGAGCCAAATGTATTGACAAGTTAAACACCTACGATTGCGAATGCAAAAATGGATTCAACGGAAGATATTGCGAAATACCTCCTATCTCAAATGTTCTCTACCCAAAAACTTCACCTTGTGAACACAACACCTGCGAAAATGTTAGTAAATATTGTTATTCTGAGCAAAACATTATACTCTAATATCAACCTTATAGTTGTGCATTCTTTGTGGCAAAAATGTTAATTATATATAAAAATCATCTGCTGTGTAAAACCACGTTAACAGGAGATAGACTCTGATATTTGTTTAAAAACCTATCGCTTTAAATTTTTTAAGTGTTTTTGGAAACAACAATTTTAATTTAGGCATTATTATTGAGTCGAAAAGGCAACATTGGGGCAGTGCTACTTAACTGCACAGTAAAGGCTAAACTGCATTTGTTTTACTACACTATAAAATTATTAGATAGATTATTAAAACTTTTATATAACAGTTTTGAATCCAAATAAATGTCTGATTATGTAATAAAAATTATTTAATGTTTATTAAGTTTGGTTTAAGCAGAATAAGAATATCGATTGTTGAACACTGATGGCCCAACCAAGTAAAACATAATTTATAAACAACATGAATTAAGTTTATTTACTGTCTTATGATTTATTTACCCCACCATTCTTGCAAAGTCCATTATTTTGCATATTGCGCCGGTTTATTTGATCTTGGGAAGTGGAAACATTTATCTATTAAAAAAAAAAACACTACCCCATTTTGCGGTGTGGCGTGCCAGGGGGCGGGGGGGGCGGGAGCCCCCTCCCCCCAATTCCGGCGAAGCCGGATTTTTTTCGTAAGGGGTGACCCTTACGGTTTTTGAATTTTGGGAAAGAAAAATTTTTTGTTTAATATTAATACAGAAACTTTCCTGATGCCTTCCAAAAGCATATTAATAGTCAAAAAACCAAATTTTCCCCGCTTCGCGGGTAGTTTAAATTGACAATTTATCTCAGTTTTTCCATTTCAATCGATTTTGCCGCTCAATAGTTAAGGCATACATGTTAAATAAAACTACTATAAACACTATTAACCTTTTATTAACGTTTTAAACACATGTTTTAAATGGATAGGAATAAATAAAAACACCTTAAATTTTGTTTTAATTATCATCTGGAATTAAAATTTCTAGTGTATTTTAGCGCCTTAAATTAAAATTTTCTCCCCGGGGGGCATTAGCCCCCCCCACCCCCCCCCCCCCCCCCCCCCCGGACCCCCCCTCACCCCCCCCACCCACCCCCCAACCCAACCACCACCACCCCCCCCCCACCACCCCCCCCCCCCCCCCCCCCACCCCCAGATTGCATATTTGTTTAACAATATCTGGCTAATTGTCGAAATTAAGTTGGAATAATGAAACTGTAAAAATGACAATGTCCTTACATTGTAGCAAAGCTGTGTCATGCTTTTTTCTATTTAAATTAATAAATTTAAAAGCCAATGTAATACCATAGAACTACAGTCACATTAGTATTTTATGTTTTATTTTTAAGGGTGGGTTTTGTTTCCAACCTGAGGATCAGGCGGAATTCGTGTGCAGGTGCGCTGCAGGGTTCTCGGGGCCGCGCTGTGAGTTTCTGAATGAGATCAGTTTCAGACAGGGCGGGGCCTTCGTCGGACTGGAGTCGCTCAACACGGACCCTGGCTCAAATGTCACATTCACTCTCATAACGGAAGCTGAAGAAGGTAAAAATTTATGGAGGACTTTTAAATGTGTTCTATGCCTGAAATTTATATTTTCCAATAAGTGATTTTAAATTTCATTTTATTTTATTTCCCACTCATTTTTCTCGTAATTTTGATCTCGAGTTTTTAAAGCATTGTTTTGCTTCGACAAAAAAATCGATTTTATATTCGGTTAATAACCTTCTAAAGAGCATTTTTTATTAGACTCAGATATTTTTCAGTCTTTTATTTGTGATGTGTGACATTTTAACGTATTAACAACCAGCCGTAGTTAAAGTGTCATATTTCGAATAATTTATTATATACTATGAGAGATTCATAAAGAATTTTAAAACCATAAAAGGTTTTTTATAAAAAATATCTTATCTTGCCTTTTTATTTTGTTTTTGCCACGCTTTTTGAATTTTTTTACACTCCGACCTTCAGCTTAAAGACGGAAGTTTCAAAACACTTAGCTGCGGCACGGACTTTCAAAAAGAAATATACCTAATGCTGGCTTAAATGTTTTTGTTTCTATTTATAAAAAATGTTTTGATAAAACATAAGTAACTTTGATGCTTATACTACATCCTTTCGTCATACACTTATTTTAAATTTTTTTATATTATTGTTATTTTGCTATATTTGCTTAGGAGTTCTACTTTATTATGGCGATGAACATTTTTTGTCTGTGGAATTGTATAATGGTCGCTTAGCCATTCAGTACAACGTTGGAAATTATCCAACTTCTGTTATGTATAGTTTTTATAAAGGTAATTTTAAAAGATTTTACGCAGGGTATCCGACTTAATTTCGGCCAGGCCTTAATTTCGGCCACCAATTTAGGGTGTTAGAAAATTGGCTTATTTTTAAAGCACAGAAGAACTAACACAAAGTAACTGGATGAATGTTGAATAAAGTGTTTTTGCAAAAGTTTTAAATTTGTGTTATACTGCATTATCAACATTTTCACACAAAAAATGCATTTTTTGTGGTTTTCTTAATTTTTGCTTTGTGTTTAAACTGCATCAAATTTAGAACGAAGCACTATATAACTTTAAAATAACTTATATTTAAAGCTCAAAATTGTTAAATTTTATTTAATAGCGTTTTTGACCACGGTAAATTAAGATCTTCTTGCTTCTAGCTACCAAGCTTACACATCATGAAACCCTGAAAACCATTTAAATTATTAAACATTGAATTTTACCGGAGAAAAGCTGCACATGACTTTAGCAAATGTTTAAACACTATTGTTTCATATGCTTATGTTTGAGTGCCTTCAAAAAAAAACACGCTGATGCTTCAGAATAAAAATCTTGTTAGCTGCCTAGCTTAGGCTTGATTTATTGGAGTTAAATCCCGTAAAATATATATATATCAGTCATGGAACCCCGAAAAGAATTTAAATTATTAGTCAATTTTTTGATTAAATAAAGCTAAGATGTATGTACCCCAGTTTTTTCAGTTGGTTTTTAAACAATATTTTTTGTACCTGTGTAGAAATTTTTCAAGTAGAGTTTAATACAACCAAAAATCTCGCAAAAAAGTTCTCAAAAAATACTATTTGTTAGCACAGCGACAAATTTTTAGAGCGAAATCTACATTTATTGAATAAAACAGATTGGATTTTTCAAATTTTTAGTTAATAACGGTGTACCTCACACTATTCAACTGATAACCAAAGGAAAAGAATTCCAACTGCAGGTGAACAGGAACCCAGTCCGAACCATAATTAACGAGGGCAGGAGTGATTCCATGGTAATCAAGACCAAACAAAATCTATATTTGGGAGGAATAGCTGATGAAATTAAAGAAAAAGTCAATAAAAACTTTCATTTGCGATCAACTGAAAGCCTACAAGGTATTGTTTGTCATATTTTTTGTCTTTAAATTAATTTATCAGAAAATAATAGGCAAATAAAATCCAGCTGACCTCGAGTATTAAATCGAGTATTTAACAATAAAGCCATTCAAATCTTTTAACGAAAGCGGTTTAATAATAAGGATCAAAACCCATATTTTAATAATTATTTATCAAACCACTTAATTTGTAACACAAATGTAAATTTTTTAAGGGCTAAAGTTGGTTAATTTTTGTATATTTTGTAAAAAGATGAAATTAAAACAATCTGTGTTCTTATTTATTTTTAAAAAAAATATTAACCGCACAATTTTAATTAGTCCGCTCATGTCTGTATTCTGATTTTATAACTAGCCTTGAAAAATGCTCTAAGAATAGAGCAGGAAAAAGGGGCGATTTTTCCCCGGGCGTATGTTTAGACAGAAAAAATGTAGACTAGTCTGAGATGGACATTATGTGGACTATGGGAAATTTGCATTTGGTTTGGCCAGCTGCTCACTAAATAAAAATTTCTACGATATGATAATGATTTGTTTATACATTGATCTAATCACACAGCACTGTTGCATTTTTTTTTAGTTTGATGAAATGTCAATCGAAAAAATCATACTCACAGCAATCTTTGACAAGCGCGAAATCGCCACTTTTTCAATTAGAAGGTTATATTTGTATGTTAAGAAACAACTATAAATTTGAAAATTTTTGAAAATTTTTCAATTTTTTATTTTGATCAATAAATCGATAACAAGAAACTAAATGAAAAAAGTGCTTCCTAAGAAAGTTGCGTAATTCCTTCTTCTTTCTAATGAGCCCATGTTTATTTTTGATCAATCAGTAACGAATGAGGAATATCGTTTTTAAGAATGGAGCGTTGGAATAATAATAATAATAATAAAAATAATAATAATAAGAAGAAGAAGGTTCTGAATTTCAAAATTTACCCACGTTCTCTAATAATGGTTGGCGCGGCGCCACGGGGCTAAATCGTCCCGTGGCGCTCCCGCGCCACCCATGATTTAGTCATCCAAATATAATTCAACCATAAATATTGGTTGAAATTTTTTTACTAAAAATTGATTTATATGAATATTTATATAAATTAGAAAATGTTTTGTATATACTATATTTGTTAGCTGGTTTGGTTTTAATTTTTTTCATCACAATTTTCTGCAGTAAATATGGATATTATTGTGAATAAAATATTTTAGGTTGCTTGAAAGATATCTACATAAACAACCGGGCAACCAATTTAATGGATGCAATTCAAAGGAACCGAGTAACGCCCGGTTGTGTTGGGATCGTGGATCCTTGCAAAATGCACAAATGTCTTCACGGCACCTGCATAGCTGCCAGTACAGGACTCTCCTACAGCTGTTCTTGCGATCTGGGATGGGGAGGAAAGCACTGTGATGAAAGTTTGTACCTTTTTTTTAGTCTTTGTTTACTATTTATTTTTTACCGAACGCTAGAAAATAAAAGAAATTAAGTGCTAAAAAACAAAAAAATAACAAAAAAATTTTAAGCATGAACATTTAAGCATATTTTAAGATTAATTTTGTGTGCGTCTTGTCGATTTACTTTTATTTTTATTTCTCCCAAGAAATAACACAGCTAATAATACTTCTGTTTTAAAAACTATTTTAAATAAATAAATCAGCTTTTTGCGTAGAAAATTCTAATTAAATGGAATCCTTTTAGTACTGACAAAACACATAACAAATAAAATCTACAACTGTTTAAAGCTAAAGTCTTCCAGGCTGAAATTAAGGGCGTAACCGCTCGCCGCCAGGAAGAAATAAACAATAAACCCACGAGCGAGAAAAATTTTTAAAAAAAGTTTTCAGCGGTTATGTAACTAATTATTATTTAGTTGCGTGATGTATTTCTCTACCGTGAAATTTTCTCAAAGAACAAGTGGTTACTTTACCACTCTGCTATTTTCACCTTGATAGAATTTATATTTACTACAAAGTAAGTAGGAAAATATAGTAGGATCAAAAATATATAATATAACAAAAAGTGTGCCACCCTATACAAAAAATTAAGTCAGTCTATTGAATAATGGTAAGCTATTATAATGGCAGATTTGCTATTTTAATTCACGCGATTAAAAATAGAGAGTAATGACATTTTAAAATAATTTAAAATTTATAATGAAATTAACTTAATTTCATGTCATATATACCCACAAGTCTAACACTGGCGCTATTTATTTCGGAACTGGGTTATTTAGCCATTTAAAAGAAAGTTCTTGTTTCGTCTTGAATTTACAACTTGTCAAACTAAATTTTTTTGAAAACATTTTCTGTAATTAAATTAGCAGAATTTGAATTTATAAGTACAAATTTAACTAAAAAATTGAACAAAGTTAAATTTTAAGATATGTTTTACTTTATGTAATATTGAGCTATTTCAAGTCAAATTTTTTTTTGTAGATTTAACTAAACCAGAGAATTGTCTATACCAAAATTGATTAAAATTTGTGATTTCAATGTATTATTCAAAGTTTAGCGCTGTAAAGACTTGCTAATTTTTTTAACAATAATTTCCAGAGGAAATCATGAAAAAACTTTTGTTTTTGATTCCAGGTCATATTTAAGTTTGGTAGTTGATTTTTTATTAAGTTGGACCAATTGCCGGCTGCGTTAAAAAAATCGATCGCAAATATTATTACTAGAAATTTTCCTAACGCAGGATTTTAAAAGATACTTTATATTTAGTAACCAGGAATGAGTATATTGGATTTGACATTTTCTGCCACAGTAACGGTAGTAAGATGAAAAATGTATGAAATTGAATTATAGGACAGAAGAAGTGCGTGAAGAAGAAATTTCTGGACTATCACAGGGAAGAGGGTTGTGTTAGTCGACGGAAGATCAAGAACGCCGTGTGCAAAGGATGGTGCGGCAAAGACTGCTGTCAACCCAGCAAAACCAAACGAAGAAGACTTAAAATGACCTGTCCCAATCGAAAGGTCCGCTCTGTGAATGTGACTATAATCAGAAAATGCGAATGTTCTGAAACTTGCGCCAAAAGAAAGCGACGGCGATTGTACAGCTAAATTTTATCATTATTGAACTTCTGATGATTGTAATGGTGCACTATTCGTTCCACTATCACCTCCGTTTGAACATAATACTCAACGCTGCCACCAAGTCTGCCTGATAATTTAAACATTTATATCAATAAATTTGTTAGTTATATACCTGTTGAAGAACAGTATGATGTATTTTTATTTTAAACCAAAATGTTTTAAAACACAAAGGAATGGCCACTTTGAAATAACATAATAAGCAGGCGTATTGAATGACTCAACGCGCTAAAACTACTACCGTAATACTTGCAGCGCATAGTTTACCGTGCAGTATGTGGTATACATACATTACATAATTTGTTTATTATAAGTTTCACTGCAAGTGCCTGTAGCTGCTTGCATTACTTTATAGTGCTAAAAGTCACATGTGTTTAACTAATCGTCACTTTTTATGTGATATTCATATTATTAATTTTAAAAAAATCAATAAAAAAATTTTAGGTTGCAAAAAAATCAGAAACGAAAAAATTTAATTTTAAACCTTAATTACTTTTACAAAAAAACAGAATTTTGGTGGTTGTCTTTCATAAAATGTATTAATTAAAAATTGATTTTTAACATAAAATTTTCCTAAAAACAAAAATCATATACCATAAAAATAAGGCTCGCCATAAATATTTTGTCCAAAGTGTCCATATACTAAAGCCCAACTTCAATTTTTTTGATGATTTAAAAACGAATTTTAAATTTTCACAAGATTTACGCTTTGTCCTTATGTCTAACGGTCAAAAGCAATATAAAAAACAACAAAATTCTGTTTTATCCAAAACCGGACTTTTTAATGTTTTTCATTGGACCCCTTAAGGCAACAATTGTGACCCGGGCGACTGTGTGCATATTTTATAAATGTAAGAATAATTTATAGTTTTTTTAGTATTATGTTAAGAAAAAATGTATTTTTTGGTTTTGTATCATTTAAATTAATTCGTTGATAGATTTTATGCAATGTATTTACATTTTGTCAAATATAAAGTGGTTTAATTTAAAAAAGTTCCTAAACTAAATTTTAAAACGTTGCTTTGGTTGTTTTATTAATTATTTAAACTGTAAATTTCATATTTTGTTCTTTTTCTTATTTATTTATAAAATAAGACAACAAAACTAAAGTTTTAAAAAAAGTGTTATATTTTGATATTTAAAAAAACACATACAGAGACACGCGCGTTCAGTAATTCAAATAGTAATAATATAGTTAACGCAAGAATTACATAAAAATTAATTAATAAAAAAAAAGAATGAGAAATAAAGAAAAAATTATACAAAATATGTGTAAAATGAATCCTGTCAAAATGCATATATGCTTATTTTTATATGCATAAGTATGCATTAAGTTTACAAAAAAAAGAACGTATGCATAATTTGAAAAAAATATATTAATAACATGCATGCTTATGTATGCATTTTTGCAGTTAACTGATGAAAAAAAATTTTCACAATTTTATTTACTCCGTCAACATGATTTATTATTCTAGCAAAAGCCGAAACGAAGTTTCGAAAAATGCCTTATATTAAATGGAATTAAAGCTACAATAAGTCTAAAACTTTAATGCCAGAAAAAACCCAACTTACGACTCCCAATTCCCTATTTTTGGATCCAAGTTCCAGCTCCAAGTTTCCAAAGCTCCATCGACCCCAAATTCCAGACAAGACATTGGCGTAATCAGAAGATGATGTATCAATGATAACACGCTGTTTTCTATTTTTGAGAAAAGCACCAAGCCACATCAAAAGATCACCTTTGATACCATAGACGGAAAGTTTGGTAGGAAGTTTACCATGACAGACTGAGTCAAATTTCTTACTAAAATAACTATAAATTATATCAATAATTTGATTCATATCAAGAAATTCGTTCGAGTTTTTAGAAACTCTAAAATTTGGGTGCATGTGGATCTTTTGCTGAGAAAACCATGTTGAGCAGAAGTTAACACATTTTTATTAATTAATTAACTGATCATAGATACAAGATTCCATAACTTTCCAGGCCACTGACGTCAGTAATATTGGTCGATAGTTATCAGGCATGCTTGAAGAACTTTTTTTATAAACTGGAATTACGTCAGCAATTAACCAAGATAATGGGAGAGAATTAGAATGAAACGAAACTGTGAACACTGATAAAAGTTGTTCAGCTAAAGAAGTAGCTAGTTTTTTAAAAACCATGGCTGGAATATTGTTTGTTTGTTGTTTTTTTTTTGAGACCCTAATAATTTTTTTTTTGGGAGACCCAAAAAAACGAAAGTCAAAAAAATTAAGCTTATTAGTAAAAAATTCAGGTATGTTTAGCAAATGTTTTTAGGTTTTTAGTATCAGAAAAATTAATATTTAGTCATGTAAAATATTTAGATTTTTAATTGGCTAACGAGCTATTTAAGAATTTGTTTAATTTGGATGACGCCATCAACAACGGTTAACCGCGCAGTGACTTTACGGATTTAATATAAGGGAAAAAGCGCTCCGCGCTCTTCCCAAATAGACGTTAATAATATTATCTTTTAATCGTTTTGGTGACGTGTGACTCAATTAATGCCGTCGTATTAATATAGCTGAATAACGCATGCAAAAATTTATCCACGCTGTGAGAGTTTTTTACATTCATTTTCGTAAAATGGTTAAAAACCGCAAACCAAAGTTTTTATTAAATTCTTATTCTTTTTATTAAACAATTTGTTGTTTCTAAAAGCTTAATAAAATTTATTATAGTAATTTGCTTGTTTTAAGGAGACTTGTTTCAGTCTTTTCTGTCATTAGGTTTTTAGACTTATTGTAGCTTTAATACTATTCCATTTAATATAAGACTTTTTTTCAAAAGTTTGTTTAAGCTTTTGCTTTTAAAACATTGGATCCAATATCATTTTTCAAAAAAATAAAAAATAAAAAAAAGTAAACCACTCAGTAAAACTTAATAAATTTAAACAATGTTAATGAATGCGTAGAAACTTTTATAACAATTACTTGTTTAAAATGATGGTTTTTGCTAAAAAGATAATTTTCTGAGAATTTGTTATTGGATTTCAAAAACAACCTTAAAATATAATCATAGTAGGGCGTATGACATAACCAAGTAAAAACAAAATAAAAAAATTATGAATGGTAAAACAAAACTAAATCTACAAATTAACAACAAAAAATTATTTTGCATTAAAAACGATAATAAAAAATCTGTTATTAAAGCAAACAAGTATAAAAAAAACAAATTATTGTGTTTATTGATAGCATGTGCAGTAGACACGCGTAATAATCAATACGGTGGTAAAATAAATTATGTAAAATAACCTGGATAAATTTTATGGATAGATTTTAAAATTCATGTTTACATTCTTTTTGTTTATTGTATTCTAATTCTCGGAAATTAACCCTTTGGAATTTTTTCGTCCAAAAAACGTAGTGAATCCGCAGAAGTTATTCCACCAGTGTGTTAAACTCCGCGTCTCGTCGGCGATCCGGCCGATCAGGACGCGAAATTAACACTGAGCAGCGATGGCGCAAAATACCTCCCGGTTTTAAAATAGTTTTTTTTTAATTTTCACTATTAACTTATTGAATAAAGAGACGAAAAAAACCCCAACAAAACATCCAACTACACGCACAAAAATAAGGTTGGCAAATAATGTTTAATTCAAAACTTATACACAAATGTATATAAATAATGTTGTGAAAACTACGCTTAGCTTAAACAAAGGTAAGCAGAAATTCAACATTTATGTAAAGTGGTTAAAAAGGGTAACTTCAGAAGTCGTTAGGTAAATAACCTATGCCGTTGGTGAGATACCAACTTGTCATGTGTCATAACAGTTTAAACACAAAAATTTTAATAATTAAAACAATGCTAATAAAAAAGAAATATAAACAAGTTTATTAAAGAATGATGGTGATATTGATGGCGTAATGAAAAGTGATCATTGCCAACAGGAAACTTTAGTTATTACGCAAGTAAAAAGTAAACAGACAAACATAGGGTATGATCATAAAAGTGAATTAGACAAACTATACCATAATAAGCTTTCCGGTCTGGCACATTTATTAAGTAAATGGTACAATCTGGGGACCCGAACGCATATATAGACAACAAATTTATTTGTTAAATGTTTTAAAAAGTTATTTGTTTATCAATTAATTGTATTTGAGGTTCAAACTGCTCAAAAAATGGTCCCATAAGGGATAAACGTGTACTTTGGGTAAATATGCTAAACATTTTCATAAAAACAATTCTTAAACTTTTGACAAAGCAACATACGGCATAACTCTTTAATTATGAAGAATCACGACGGTTAATTCTTTGTACACAAAGGTCTCGAGCAGATTTAAACATAATTTGTATATGACGTTGGTCAACAAAAAAAAACATGATCATAACACACGAAAATAACATAAACATAAAACATTTTTTTAAAAAGATAGCTGGTTGTGCATATTTTGTTTCTTCCTTATTTTTTCCGGTCTTATACAAATTATTTTCAATTCTTCTCGAGACCTTTGTGTACATCGAATTAAGTGTCGTGATTCTTCATATACTCGAACAAAACAAACTAATGCAAATGTATTAATTTTATCTGCGAAAACCAACTAAATACTACTTGATTATTAATGTAAATGCTCAACTGTTTTTGGAAGTAATAACAATTAAATTAAAGTTTATTTTTATTAAAATACAAAAACCAACATTTTTCTAAATGTAAGATTTTAGCATTCAGTGTTAAAAGTGATGTTTTTAAAATTTGTCCAAACAAAATTTCGCGTATATATTTTAAATTTATGCAAATTTTTGAGGGGGGAAGATTCTGGGGCGGGTCCACTAAACGCGTGCGGACTGCGGACTAGGTGCTGTCTTAGCACGTTGTTTAAAACTCTTGTTAATGTTTTAGTTTCTGGATTTTTTCTTGAGAAAACTTAAGGGACTCTTTTTTTTAGATAGGATAAATTAATATTTAAAGTGTTTTATGCATATTGGTTTGAAATAAAATTTACTAAAGCCTCTAACCGTAGTTAAGAGTTTTGCTAACCCGTAACTAGGGGTTATTGCTTTAATAGTTTGTAGATACAAAAAATATGTATAAAATTAATAAAATATCAGTTTGTGGCATGTAAACAAAAAGTTCTGTTAGATTTTTCGAGAAGAAACCCAGAAATTAAAATATTAACAAGAGTTTTAAACAACGTGTTAAGATAGCACCTAGTCAGCACACCTTTAGTGGACCCGCCCCTGGTGTTTGAACCAGAATAGATCTTCCGGGGGGAATAACTATTCTGACGGTATGGCCCGACTCGCTCCCGCCGACTCGCTCCCGGCCCAACTCGCTCCCAGCCCAACTCGCTCCCAGCCCAACTCGCTCCCAGCCCAACTCGCTCCCAGCCCAACTCGCTCCCAGCCCAACTCGCTCCCAGCCCGACTCGCTCCCAGCCCAACTCGCTCCCAGCCCGACTCGCTCCCAGCCCGACTCGCTCCCAGCCCAACTCGCTCCCAGCCCACCTCGCTCCCAGCCCGACTCGCTCCCAGCCCGACTCGCTCCCGTTTAAAACTGTAAACGCATTTTTATAACAGAATATTAGTTTAGTAAAAAATGTACATATGACACAAAATTATATAACAAAAGGAAGATGGATTTGATGCAATGCGTGATTCAGTGTATTATTAGACATTATGCTTTATCGCACAGTAAAGAGGCTTAGGCTTAGGCTTAGGCTGAGGCTTAGGCTTAGGCTTAGGCTTAGGCTTAGGAAAATCCATCTTCCTTTTGTTATATAATTTTGTGTCATATGTACATTTTTTACTAAACTAATATTCTGTTATAAAAATGCGTTTACAGTTTTAAACGGGAGCGAGTCGGGCTGGGAGCGAGTCGGGCTGGGGAGCGAGTTGGGTGGGAGGTTGGGCTGGGAGCGAGTTGGGCTGGGAGCGAGTCGGGCTGGGAGCGAGTTGGGCTGGGAGCGAGTCGGGCCGGGAGCGAGTTGGGCTGGGAGCGAGTTGGGCTGGGAGCGAGTTGGGCTTGGAGCGAGTTGGGCTGGGAGCGAGTTGGGCCGGGAGCGAGTCGGCGGGAGCGAGTCGTGGGCAACCCCTATTCTGAAGGGGGAAGATCTATTCTGGCGTAAATCAGAATAAATCTTCCGGGGAGAAGATCTATTCTATAGCGCACCAGAATAAATTTTCCGGGGGGAAGATTTATTCTAGAGTGCACTATAATAAATCTTCCGAGGGGAAGAAAAATATAGAGGAAGATCTGTTCTGCGACACCGGCATTTTCAAATTTACGAATACAAAGATATCTAAAGTGTGTTTCAGAAATCTACTAGGCAAAAGTAGACTGTTTGGTCAACGCAATTTGATAATCAATCACACCTTGCTGCATCGGTTTGCCGAAATCATCTGAGTTAAAATATTTTTACTGTTTGTGAAATTGAATTTGAAATGAAATTTAAAATTTATTTTTAAAATATGGCAAGAAGTATAATATATTGTAAGTAATTTACATTCAATTCAAGCATATGGCAAGATATACATAGCTAAGACAGCCACTACGAACATCGACGTTGCAAGATTTGAGCTACACATAAAAAGAATGTCAATGTATCTGGTTGCCGTAATGTTCATTTTCAACGTATTCATATATACCTATAGTCTATACAAAAATGATGCGAACTGGCGACAAAACTCGAAATTTAAAATGTTATAATATCCATAACGGAGGTCAGAATATGTACGGGACATATATTAGAGCATAGCTCCGACATTTGGCTATTTTTGAAAAGGTTAGAAAAAAATTGTCATCACTACTATTTTTCTATGACGTCATCACTACAGCTGATGTAGTGAAAAAAAACCTGGTCCCAAAAAAACAAAACTATTTTATTAGTAGGAGATAACAAAGGCCGCTTGGTATGCTGTTAAAACATACTTTTCTGAGTCTGGTCGAATTTTTTTTTTATAATTCGTTGAATGCACGCGGTTTTTGCGATTTTTCGCGACTTTTTGCCACGTTAATACACTGTCCGAATTATATATTTTCTTTTGCTTCCTGCTCGAAGTGTGTACGATATTGATCATATTGTTATATATTAAATGTGTGCCAATTTTTATTCTTTACTTTTGACCTAAAATTTTTTTTTGGGGGGTTGGCCCCCCGGAGGCAGGGAGGGGGACCAAACACGAATGCGCAAACTTTTTTCAAATTTTTTTTTTCAAAACCATCAAAAATGCAAAATTTATCACATATGACGAATTTTCATATATCGTTTGTGTCAAAAAACCTAATATTAAGCTTACAATAAGCTGTCAAAAATGACGAATTTGAAATTTGGAAGGACTCCAACCCCGTATGCTGGCAGCAGCAAACCTTTCAATTAAAAAGTTTACAAGAATAATAAACTTAAAAAGATTAGTTTTAAATTTTTTAAATTATTTTGATTTAAAATAATATAAAATGGTCCAAATAACCCCATGAAAACGCAACATAAATTTTCGTTAAAATTCCAAAATACTTCTTTACGTCATGCAAATTTTTGTTATTACGTCATAATTGATGATTTTTATTGGCCCTTTTCAATTAAAATGACGCAATTCAGACCAGATCGCGGATTCAAACGTTTTTACACGAAAAATAGCATTATTTTAAAGAAATTACATTGGGATATTTGCAAAAGTTAAGAGATATAGTTATTAGAAATTTGTTTTTGTGTTGACAAACGGGGTAACATGTTTGCAAGTAGAAAACACTTAAAAAAGAGCATTTTTTAGCTGCGATATTTGCCAATTTAGTAGTAAGGGTTTAACTTTGAAACTAGTGTTTTTTTGTAACAAAATAACCTGGAAGGTCGAAAAAAATAAACTTTTAAGGCTTATTTTTTTTGGAAAAGCTTTTAATTTTAAGGTTTGCTGCTGCCAGCATGCGGGCTTGGAA
>JASAMX010024486.1:0-11998 GCA_030248175.1 Microlaimidae sp. YZB2_3
TATGAATAAACTCTCATTTTGGAGTTTACGCATCAAAACATGAATCATGACGCACATGAATACCTTTATTTTATTTTAACCAGGGAAAAACACAATTAACTTACATGACCGATCAGCATGAGACAGTCGTATTGGGCTTCTTTTCCCACTTTTTCCGACCAATGAAGGGCTTTTTTCGCTTTTTCCAACGCTTCCCGCCTGTTTTCCTCGCCGGAAGATAGAAGAGTGGTCGCCCACATGTAATTACCATTGCTGCACATCGTATAGTCTTTGGACATTCTAGAAACCGATTCATTTCGGCGTTGCTGAAAGTTAGATTTCAAAAGACAAGAATAACAATACTGCGTGCGTTGCATTGCAATAATTGCTAATAATTTAATCAACAACCTCTTAGCAACGCGTCATGGAGAGTACGTTGGGTTTCACCCCCTAGGCTTAAAACTTGCATCATTTCCCAGAAAAATATTCAAGACCCTATTCCCTCCCATTACATTTTCGATTTTTTTTACTCTGCCCTATGTAAAATTCTAAAGCTGACCACCTTCTTCCTCAAGGAATTTTTAGGTTAACCGTAATTTTTTACTTAAAAAATCCTAAAATTTACCGCAAAAGTACTATACTCCACCCCAAAAAATACGAAGGCTGCTCATTTCCGTTTATTTTCCAATAACTAATGCTCGTTTAGGACTGAGCAATATTCTTCGTATAGTATAACAGACCTCTGCACGGTCTGGTAATGCGCCCCCAGAATATTAGTGGCTGTGCCCCCCTCCGTTTAATTGCCCCCCCCCTCCCGCACAAAACCAAAAAAAATACCGAAAAAATATGATACCATTTTTGAGCTATTATGACGCCATTTTAGCCAAACTTTTGCACTTTTAACCTATTTTAATGCATTTTAAGTCATTTTAAACCCATTTTTAATTAAATTTCGCTTTTTTGTCCCTAATTAGACAGTGCGACTGACCAGCTCATTACAGGTAGACAGTTTAAAAAATTTTCTTTTTGAGGGGATGTGAGCTCATCTAGGTTGCCTAAATCCCATTCAATACCTAAATCCCATTCAATAAGTTTATTCGCCTCTTTGTGCAGTGGATTACGATAAAAATTCGGAAGGCTTCAGTTAAATAAACTCGATTATTAAGAAGTCATTTTGTTTCAAAATTATAATTAATAAAATAAAATTACTCAGCGTGTGCAACGCAAGTTTTGAAGTAAGAGCAAGCTTTATTTCTGTTCCCGTTATCGATCGTCACTTTCCCCAGAAGCATCAGCAGTCTGGACTTGCGAGAGTGATATTCTCCGATTTCTAAAGATGGCTTAAATTCTTCCAAAATATCCAGAGATTTTTCAAAGTTTTGTCTAGCCTAAATTTTTTTCAATTTTGAATGGCAGCGATTTTAATTTGCATAGTCAAAAACTGTAAAGCGGACAATTTTTAACATACCTGAAAATTTTTTTCTTTTTATTCAGTTAATAGTATTTTTTCTCAATTTTAAATGCAGTTTATAATACCTTTCGGCTGTTGTGTGTTTTAATATTTTCAAATGTGCGTGGTCTAATAAAGGCGTGTCATATTAGGGTTCCCACAAGGGCGTAGCCAGGGGGTTATATGGGGGTTGTAATGTAACGTAACCGTAACCCCTCCCCACCCCGTTTTGGGCAGGCGGAGGTAAAAACTAGGGGGTTTTAAAAGAACATTTTAAGTTTTCTCCGCTTTGCTCCGCTCAGCGCTTGACATTTATATTCTTTTTTTAAACTTTTTAAAGTGATAGTTTTGTTGAATTCCAATGACAATTTTCAAACATTTTTTCGTGCTGTCGTACAATTTTTAATGCTATACTGTTTAACTCTAAATTGTTTCATTAAACTTAAACCCCTCTGTCCACTCGCTCATATAAACCTGTGCACGGTTTGAAAATGACCCCATACTTTATTGGAGGATTTGCCCCCCCCCCCGCGGAAAAATGAAAAAGTACCTAAAAATTATGACACCATTTTTTACATATTATGACGCCATCATTGCGAAATTTTTGCAGTTTTTTGCCTATTTCAATGCAATTTAAGCTATTTAGACCTATTTTTACCTTATTTTCGCTTTTTTTGTCCCTTTTTTCCCTTTTCCTTTCTTTTTTTTCTCTTTTTTTTCTTTCCCCCCCCCGTTTCAAAAAAGTTGCCCCCCCATTATAACCCCGGGGGGGGGGGCAGTGCACAGGTCTGCTCATACACTCATATGCGCTTAAACTCGCTCTGTACACCCTTGTTGAACTGTGGAGTTGTGGACAAAAAAGACCGCAGGCTTTGTTTTTAAACTAGTATCGATAATGTTTTAATGATAAACAATCCGACGTTAATGTTAGCCGATGTTGGTTTTAAACCATACTTAAACCACCAATGCACGACGACACTGAAAGTAATTTTTGACTGCCACATGGCAATCTTGATTGGAGTAATACAGCGAAATAAGAACGATACTTTGATGTTGGCTTTTTAGTACGACAACAGTACGTCGTTACTACGGCAAAATGAGCCACAGTTCGTATAAAATATGTCTATAACTCATTTTAAATATAAAACAGGATCCTATTAACTACAGAATGAGTCAAAGTCACGTGTATTTCATAATGACAGTGGCTCATTTTGCCGTAGTAACGACGAGTAGTATTAGCAAGGGCGTAGCCAGGGGGGTTGCAGGGGTGGCAACGGCAACCCCCCCCCCCATCTTTGAGTTGGCGGAGGTAAAAATTTGGGGGTCCGAAGTGAACAATTTTAAAAAATTTTCTCGCGCTTGATGTTGAATAACCTGAAACATATCTTCCCTGTGCAGATTGTGCAAAGGGCAGGCGCTAAGACAAGCCAGGAGGGGCGAAAATGTTTCACTCCTATGGTTAAGACTCTTCGTCCAACATTAATAACGATGTTGGCAACCTTTACCGCTGGAGTGTTCACTACATGCAGTGTTCACCCATTCCGAGGTCTTTGTCTGAAGGATTTTTTAAGTCGCGCCTAATATTGATCTTACTATTTAACGTCGTGCATGGTCAGTATAGGTGTTCCTGCAAGACTAGTGCTACAAACTCCACACACAATAGAGCTGTATTTGTCCACTGGTTTGCTAGATGGAAAACTGCCATGTGTGGCCGACGTACAACAACAAACACTCTAGCCATGCCACGCTGGACACATTTCTATAAAAAAAAAAGATCCAGCAACCAGGTTTAGGTGGTAGTGGAACCCGTAGGCCCGTTAGGTGCTGCCCGAAAGTCAGCACAGTCCTGGTGGCTAAATGGCACTTTCTCGCGCTTCGCTCCGCTCAGCACTCGACATTTATTTACCTTTTTACAACTTTTAAGTGATCTTTTTAATGAATTTCAAAGACAATTTTTGAAAATTTTTTCATACTATCGCACGATTTTTAATGTTATACCTTTTAAAACTGGAAATTCAAGTTTACTTAAAAAAACAATGTAAAACAACAAAAAGAATCACTTAGCGCGAAGCGCAAAAAATTTTACCTTTTTAATGTCTTTTTTACGGTATTTTGAAAATTTGGAGTACAATCCCCTACAACCACCCCCTTTCGAAAAATTTGTATGGAGTACAACTCCCCCCCTTTCCGAAATCCTGGCTACGCCCCTGAGTATTAGTTATTTTTAAACCGAAATAATGAACCCTAGATAAAAGAAACCATTATTGTAGCGCCAAACTCGGTGGTATTTTTAAATTAAATGTTTTTTTTTATTTTGATAGTTAATGATTGGTTAATTAATAGTTACTTACAACAGCCGACAGCATAGATGGGCAGCCTCCCGGATTTTTTTTCGGGGGAGGGGGCACCCGACCCTCAATATTTTTGAGGCGTCTTAAAAAAATTTTTGGGGTATAGCCCAAATCTTACATGGGCATGGGGGTTAAAAAAGCCCTCTTCCCATTTCTGGGAAGGAGGGTTTAATTCCCCACCCGCACTTTAGAAGTGGGGAGAGAAAAATTTAAAGCCTTAATCCCCTCCCCAATTTTTGGAAAAATGAAGAAAAAAATTTCTTTAAAATGATTTTAAACTGCCTCTAAACTTAAGTTTTGAGACCACAATCAGTATTTTAGGCAGTGAAAAGCCTCAAAAATGCAATAAAAATGGCTTTTTGACCTAAAATTAGCCTGTTTTTTTAAAATCATACATGGGTCAGTTGGTCCTGAGTGGGAGGGGGGTAAACTTCAAATTAGGGGGGGGGTTTAAAATCCGAGAAACGCATTTTACTCATATCGTTTATTTTTCTGTAGTACAATTTACCCATATAGTTTTTTTAATTTTGAAGGAAATAGGTAAAAAAACGCTAATTTTAGGTGAAAAAGTCCCGTTTATTGCATGTTTGAGCTTTTTATTGCCTAAAACATTTATTTTGACCCTAAAACTAAGTTTGGAGGAAGTTAGAAGTCATTTTACAGATATTTTTTGCTTCATTTTTCCAAAATTTGGAGATAACCTCTCCTCCCCTCTCCCCACTTTTGAGTGGGATGGGGTTAAATCCGCCATCTCTAAATTTGGTGGGGGGGGTGTCAACCCCCCCCCCAACCTTTTCCCGTGCCCATGTATGGGTAAAATGCACTCAAGAACAAAACGATATGGGTAAAATGTGTTTCTCGGATTTTAATACATCTTTCCTTTAAATTCGGGTTTAAACTCTTCCTCCCTCCTGCATTTGGGGCAACTTGCCCATGTATGCCGAAAATACCGCATTTTTGGCGTTTTTATTATAGATGAACAATGGGGGGTAGGGTGGGGTCCACCCCCCCCCCTCTAGCCTCGAAATTTTGGGGGCCTCCCCCTAGAAAAAAATCCAGGGCCCCTCTCCTTCCCCCAAATTTTTGAATTTTTTACCCCTGACCCCTCTAGATTTTGAAATCTGACCCCCCTCCCCTCTCGAGAAAATTTTAAGTACTTTTTTTATACTTAATTTTCTTCCAAAAACGTGAATTTTTAACACAAATTCATGTTTTTACACCCTTTTTATACCTAAATATCGCTTTTTATTCAATAAAATGTAGTATTATCTTATAAAAAAACTATTAATAAACATTTAATGGTTTAAAAGTATTTTGATTCGGAAATTGGACCCCACCTGACCCCCCTCTAGGTTTTAAAATTTTCCACCCCATGTCGCCCCTCCCCTTAAAAAGCTAGGGGGGTTCGACCCCCCCAGGACCCCCTCCTCGATTTTGAAATGTCATTTACCCGGAGTAAACACCCCCCCCCTAGCTTTTGGACCGTGTTCATCTATGGTTTTTAGTACTGGAACCATCAAATTTTAAGGGGTGTCTGTGTCCGGGGTACCCCCAAATTTTATGGGGGTGTCGGCATTTTCACGATTTTGGGAAGGAGTATAATCAATCCCCCTCCTCCCAACTCAACCCCCTTACCCTCCCATAGCCGGCAGTCGCATTTGTGCTTAACAAAGAAAACAATTTAATGTGCCTATTTATATATGAAAACAAAAAATAACAAAAACCATATTCATGTCCTTTACAAAATTCCTTTTGCATTACAAAACAATGCAAAACACCATTTCTTAAAAATTATTTTAATTACAATCCTAAATCTACTTTAAAAACATATTATTATCGGATGTGTGTAAGAATTAATTAAAATAAGTTATTTGTACAAAAATTTAATTATTCCAATGTCTAGTCTATGTGAGAGTGCCAGTCGCAACCCAAAATATATAGGTAGCTGCCCTAAAATATACACAGCAATCACAAAACGTAAAAAAATATCCTGCGCTACAAACAAGCATAGAAAACAGGTGTTTTGAGGGAGGGGGACAAAGGAGTGCACTTATACATGAATACAGTCACTGAAGTTAGGGGAGTCTTTACCTAGAGTAAATGAAATTTTAAAATCTGGGAGAGGGTCCCAGGGGGGAGGGGTCGGACTCCC
The DNA here is from genome assembly GCA_030248175.1 of Microlaimidae sp. YZB2_3. Classification (NCBI taxonomy): domain Eukaryota; kingdom Metazoa; phylum Nematoda; class Chromadorea; order Desmodorida; family Microlaimidae; species Microlaimidae sp. YZB2_3. The sequence continues at coordinate 5,933 of JASAMX010024486.1, forward strand.
CACTGGCTATCTAGGGGGTGTCAACCTGGGGTAGAACATTTTGAAACCTAGAGGAGGGTCAGGTGGATGTCCGAAGCAAAGTACTGTTAAACCATTAAAACCATTGAACGTTTAATAATTGTCTTTTTATAAGATAATACAACAGTTTATTAAATAAAAAGCGATATTCTGATATAAAAAGGGTTTAAAAATATGAATTTGTGGTAAAAAAAGTGCATAGAATTTTCTCACGAGGAAAGGGGCAGACCTGTACACGGTCTGGAAATGTTCCCTGGAATATTAGTGACTGTGCCCCCTTCTCCTCGTCGTTTTATTCCCCTCCCCCCCCCGCGCCCCGCCCAAAAATGAGAAAGTACCCAAAAATTATGGCGCCGTGTTTGACCTATTATGACGCCACTATCGCCAATTTTTTTGCAGTTTTTAATCTCTTTAATGCTTTTTAAGCCATTTTAGACCTATTTTTACGTAAGTTTCGCTTTTTGTCCCCTTTTTTTCTCTTTTTCCTTTTTTTTCTATTTCCGCTGCTTGCCCCCACCGTTTTATTGTCCCGCGAGTTTTAAAAAAGTTGCCTCCCTTATGTCCCTCTTTTTTTAAAATTGCCCCCCATAAAACTCCGGGGGGCAGTGCACAGTAGTGGGAGGGAGGTTCGGATTTCAAATTCTAGAGGGAGGGTCAGAGGAAAAAATTCGAATGCTTGGGTAAAAAATGCCAAAAATCCAGGCCTGGATTTTTTTCTGGGGGGGGGGGGCAAAATTTGAGACTAGGGGGGTGGACCCATAGGTGGGCAGGGGGGTTATACCACCCCCCAAAAATCCCAATAATAGTCGACACCACCCCCCCTACCCCTAAAATTTGGGGATGTCCCGGACACCCCCCTAAAATTTGAGGGATCCCAGTAAAAAAACGCTGAAAATGTGGTATTTAAGGCATACCCCGAAAAAAATTTTTTGCGACACCCCCCCCAAATTTCAGGAGTCGAGTATACCTCCCCCCCCTAAAAAAATCCGGGATGCTGCCCACCTATGGGTGGACCCCACCCTACTCCCCTTGTTTATCTATGCCTATAACAGTAGACAATAGTAGATAAGCATAGGTGAGAAAGGGGGGAGGGTGGGGTCCACCCCTAGCCTTGAAATTTTGAGACCCCCCTCCTAGACGAAATATACGGTGGGCTCCTGCCCCCAAATTTCCAAATTTTTTACCCCTGACCCTCCTCTAGAATTTGAAATCTGAACCCCCCCCTGCTCAGGAAAATTTTAGATACCTTTTTTATACTAAATTTTCTTCCAAAAACGTGAATTTTCATCACATATTCATGCTTTTACACCCTTTTTATACATGAATATGGCTTTTTATTCAATAAAATGTAGTATTATTCTATAAAAAGAACAATTATTAAAGTTATTATGGTTTAAAACTGTTTTGCTTTGGACACCGGACCCCACCTGACCCCCCTCTAGATTTCAAAATTTCGCACCCCGGGTAGACCCCCCTAAAAAGCTAGGGGGGTCCGGACCCCCCCTGGGACCCCCCTCTTAGAATTCAAAATTTTATTTACCCCAGGTAACCACCCCCCCCCCCAGCTTCCCCGACCGTTGTCACCTCTGTAGATAAGGGATCTGATAAGAGTATAAACAGGGACGTAGGCAGAGTTTCATTTTGGGGGGGGGGGGGGGCGGATTGCCTAGTACCAAAAAAAATTTCGGGGGGGGGGGGGGGGGGGCTTCCACCCCCCCCCCCCCAAATTTTTTTTTGGGGGAGGGCGGGGGTGGAGCCCCCTTAATTTTTGAAAACGTTAAAAAAGCAGGGATAAACGTAGATAAAGCTGTATAATACACTGTTTTTGGCCTAATAACCTATTATCTAATGTTTTTAGCGGTAAAAACATGTTTTCTTAGTTAAAAATTACATAAGCACACATTGGCAGAGCCTGGATTTTACAAAAAAAGGAATTTAGAGACGTTAGTTTCAGACCCCTTGGCTAAACCCACATTGTAAACCAAAGCACATAAGCAGCATCTCGGCTCCATGTTTTCTAGGGTACCTACCTATATGAAAAAAATCCGAGCCAATGCTATAAGCGGCAGGAAAATTTAGGAGGGGAGAGGTACATAAATCAACCAATATGATTGTTTGTTTTGCTTTCTGTGTAGTACTTATTACTTATAAAAATTATTGTACTAACTTTGAAATAACATTAGCATCAGGCAACATAAATAACGAGATATATATGTATGTATACTATAGAAAGTGACCGCTGAGCGAAGCGGAACAAATTTTTGGTTTTTGGGGGTCCATTGGGGTACTAAAATTATTTTAAAGTTTGGCGCCGAGCGATTAGCGAGGCGCTAGAAAATTTTGAATTTTTAGCCTCTGAAAACCCCCAAATTTTACTATCTGGCGACCATTTAGGGGGGGGCGGCCACCCCCCCCCCCGCCCAACCACTATTCTTATTTTTCCCTGTCCGACCGTTTGGGGGGGGGGGGGGGGGGCGGCCGCCCCCCCCCCCGCCCCCCCCCCCCGCCTGGCTACGTCCCTGAATATAAAGACTGATAAACACAAAATTTTGTTTTCAATGTTTTTTTCATTAATTTTATACTGTTAAAATAAACAAAAATTCTCACCGCTTCTATCAGGCTAAAGCCATTGTGGCAATCTGATTTGGATTGATCGTAAAGGATGGATCCCATCACGTGATAGGCCAACTGAGCATCCGTTAATTCCTTCGATCCGCTGAATCTTTTATAATTTTTCGTCAAATCAATATGCCGTTGCGCGTGTTTTATCGCCACGTTAAATTCTAAAACGAAAATATTTATTTTTATTTTCAGGCGAAAACAAAATTATAAAAGCTCTAAGTAGTTTTGTATGAAGTTGAAATACAAACTTGCAACGACGAACGTTGTGATGATAATGACAAAGAAAGTTAACCTTGTAGTAATGAGAAAGTTATGATCGGTCGGTCGTATTTACAAGAAAAAAGGTATAATTCGATTTGGATTACGTTCAATTAGTGAAATTCGAGTCACGAACTAGGATCGGATGTATCCATTCCTTTGTGATTTTCACTTTTCATCCTATTCTGGGTTTTTTTTTTAATTTTAATCTAAGATTTGTTGCTGGATTTAAATTTTAGAATTTTAACCTCTGAAAGTGGTAGTCTTTTTTAAAAAAAACAGACCTGTGCAATGCCCTCCCGAGGTTTTATTGGGGGGGGCAATTTCAAAACAGGGGGCACGGGGGGCAACTCTTTTGAAACGGGGGGGGGCAATAAGACGGGGGAACAAGCAGGAAAAAAGAAAAAAAGAGCAAAGAGAGGAAAAAGAAAGGAAAAGGGAAAAAAGGACAAAAAAAGCGAAAATAAGGTAAAAATAGGTCTAAAATGGTTTTAAATACATTGAAATAGGCTAAAAACTGAAAAAATTCGCGATGATGGCTCCATCATAGGTCAAAAATGGCGTCATAATTTTAGGCTACTTTTTCATTTTTTTGGCGGGGGGGGGGGGGAAAAAAAACGGGCGTAAGTGAGAAAGGGGGGCAGGGTGGGGTCCACCTCCCCCCTAGTCTCGAAATTTTGGGACTCCTCCTAGACGAAAATCCAGGGGGCTTCCCCTTCCCCCAAATTTCCGAATTTTTTACCCCTGACCCCCCTCTAGAATTTAAAATCTGACCCCCCATAGGTGTTTTTGGTCGGGTCCGCTAGGGGGGTTCACCTCCGGGTGGAAGGTCAAAATTTTTTAGGGGGTCCAGGGGGGTCCGGACCACCCTGGCTTTTTAGGGGAGGGGGTCGATCCTAGGTGCGAGTTTAGGGTTCAAATTAAGGGGGGGTCAGGAGGGTCCAATTTTTTAACAAAATTTTTTTAACTCAATAATTTAAGTGTTATTAGGTCTAATATTGAATTTTTTGTTCTAAAACCGCCTATTTAGGGCTAAAAAATGTACTTAAACACTGTTTTTAACTAAAAAACCGTGTTTTTGACAGTAAATAAAAAATATACCGGCACAGGGGTCGGGCGGGAGGCGGCTCAGCCACGCCAGAGGGGGGACAGGCCGGACCGCTTTCGAGCTTTGGGGCGAGGGGAGGCCCTCTGGATTTTTTCTAGGGGGGGTTCAAAATTTTGGCCCCTGGGGGGTGGACCCCTCTCCCCCCCCCCCCCAAAAAAACACCTATGACCCCCCTCCCCCTTCGGGAAAATTTTAGGTAGTTTTTTATACTAAATTTTCTTCCAAAAACGTGATTTTTTAACGCATATTCATGTTTTTACACCCTTTTTACACCGAAAAATCGCTTTTTATTCAATAAAATGTAGTATTATCCTATAAAAAACGGAACTACGGAACCCCCAGTACACCGGAACCGGAACCATAACCGGAATTGATATTTTCCGAAAATCCGGAACCGGAAATGGAATTGAGATTTTTCAAAAATCCGGAACAGGAACCGGAATTCCAAATTTTGCCCAGAACATCCGGAACCGGAACTGCCTATCACACTGTGAAATCCCTGGAACACCGGAACCGTAATTGAGATTTTCCAAAAATCCGGAACAGGAACCGGAACTGAGATTTTCCAAAAATCCGGAACAGGAACCGGAACCGGAATTGAGATTTTCCAAAAATCCGGAACAGGAACCGGAACCGGAATTGAGATTTTCCAAAAATCCTGGACCGGAACCGGAATTGAGATTTTCCAAAAATCCGGCACAGGAACCGCAAAGGGAATTTCAAATTTTGCCCGAAACATCTGGAACCCGGAAACGGAACTGCCCGTCACTAGAAAATGCCTTTTTTTCAACGTTTTTACACTAAAAAATAAAAAAATCTCCACTCTATACTAAAAATCTCAGAATGGTTTCCTTTCGATTTTTTCAAATATTTGAACAATTAGGTAGGACGGTTATAAACGTTTTTTATACCCTGTAAAGATGCGTAGTTTTCGGCAATCCAACGTTCTGCTACCGCTTCGTCAATTCGGCGCTCTAAACATCTGGCGATATGCCTTTCTTTTTTATGACACTCCAGCGCTTCTTTGAAACCGTCCGCGTCTACAACAAACAATTAAATAAAATCGTTTCGTTTAAAATTTTATAATATTACATTATAATATCTTCTCATGTAAATGTTAACAACGCTAATAATAATACATTACAATATTTCCTCGATAAAAGTTGTTAAAAAATAAAAAGGAATAATGATGGAAACTGAATCTCACTATAAAAAAATCCTTCCACCTAATTTGCCACTAGTTTTCCCTCTATATAATTAGCTATGCGATTTGTTTTCCTACATATTCAGTGTCCCAAATAAGACATGCGTCTGTTGTGAGGAGATCCACAGACACTTATATAAAAGTTCGGAGAGTAATCGATTGCTCCAACTGCACAGCTATCATTGACGTTAACATCTTTTCACCTTTTTTACGTACTCACACATCTTTTATTTTCCAGTTACGATCAGTAAATCAAATAAGTAGTAAATACCCCCAGACCTGTGCACTGCCCTGGGGTTTTATTGGGGAGAGCAATTCCAAAACGGGGAGGGGCACGGGGGGCACTTTTTTTGAAACGGGTGGGGGCACTAAAACGGGGGGGCAAGCAGGGCAGAAAGCGAGAAAAGGGGAGAAAAAGAGAAAAAAAGAAAAAAAAGAGAAAAAAGAATAAAAAAGAATAAAAAAAGGGACAAAAACGACGAAATTTAAGTAAAAAGAGGTCTAAAATGTTTTTAAAATCATTAAAATAGGGTAAAAACTGCAAAACAATTGGTAATGAAGGCGTCATAATAAGTTAAAAATGGCTCCATAATTTTTGGGTACTTTTTTCATTTTTGGGCGGAGGGGGGGGGGCAATAAATTCGGCAAATCCTCGAAAAAATCGGGAGGGGCATTTCCGGACCGTTCACAGGTCTGTATACCTTCTTCAGGATCTTTGTCAGCCTGAGTTCGAAGTTCAGTTCCCAATTCGTTGTAAAGATTGGCGCACTTGAGCCACGATTGAACAGCTTTTGGTTTTGATTTCCTTATCCAATCCCCTGCAAGGAGTACGTAACTGAACGAAGTAGATGCACAT
>JASAMX010024488.1:0-15796 GCA_030248175.1 Microlaimidae sp. YZB2_3
TGGTGAATTTGTCAAGGAAATTTGAAATGTCCGGAAATTTATACCAGTACATGATCGCAAGCATTAGAGCCAAAGCCAGCATTGCTTTAAAAAAGACGTTAAAACTCCCCACCAAGATAGTATTAACCCTCCCACCCAAGAATAAAAAAAAACTTAATCAGAATATAAAAACATGTTTTCAATAAAATATTTAATAAACAAGGAATGCTATTTTGGCAATAAACGATAAGTGAAAAATCTAAATTTTTCCTAAGCCTAAGCAAAACCTAAAATCTAAAAAAAAAATTTAGTAAATATAATAATGGTTGTTTCTTTAAGTTTAATGATTTAATAAATCAATCTGTTCTTCCTTAACCTAAGCGATTGGGCCGCAGTAATTCCTATAGAGTTTTGACTATTTCTTCCTTTATTTTCAAAAACGTTTTTTCAATAATGCCAACAAATATATACGGATCAATATGATTAGTGTATCTCACTTAAAGCCATAGGTGGGCAGCCTCTCGGATTTTGGGGGGGGGGGGGGGGGTCAAATTTTAGGGGGGGGGGGTGTCCAGCAAGACCCAAATTTTGAGGGGGGGTGTACCCAATATTTCCGCGCTGCCTTAAAATGAGCTTAAAAAGCGTAAAAAAACGTAAAACAAGCTTATAAATGCTTTAAAACTGTGTAAGATTAAAATAAGACCTTATTGCAACTTATAAATTTGATTTTCTTAATTCTTTTAATTCTTTTAATAATAATGTGCAATGGCGCAGTCAGGATTTCATTTCAGGGGCGTCGGTCGGGGGGGGGGGGGAAGAAAAGGTGCTGTCAACGCGGCGCGAAGCGCCGCCGCCTGCGCCGCGTAGCGGCGCCAGCCGACGCGAAGCGTCGGCCGGGGGGTCTGGGGGGTGTCCCCCCACCCGCCGGAGGCGAAAATTTTTTAAAATATATACTAAAAACGGCTTAAAAATCGTCTCCTGGTGATCGCGTGAACATACATTTTACTTTTGTTTTTTTACCTAATTTCTACATAATTTTCTGTGATCTTAAAAATTCAGTCAGGTGGTTCGGGGGGAACAATGCCCCCCGGAGGAGAAAATTTATAATTTGAGGCGCTAAAATACACTAGAAATTTTAATTCCAAATGATACTAATTACAAAATTTAAGGTTTTTTATAGCTATACTATACATTTATAACATGTGTTTAAAACGTTAAAAAAGGATAATAGTGTTTATAGTAGTTTTATTAAACATGTATGCCTTAACTACTGAATGGGATAATCGATTTGCAATTGAAAAACTAAGATAAATTGCCAATTTAAACTGCCCGCGTAGCGGGGGAATTTAAAGGTAATAAAAGGTAATGAACGGGGAAATAAGGCAATAAACATTCCGCGCGAAGCGCGGAAAAATTTTTTAGTCCTTTTATAACACTTAAAAATTTTTCTTTGGGAGGCGAATTTGGGGGGGGGGGGTGTCCCCGACTACCCCAAATTTAAGGGGGGTGTCAGCAAAATCCGAAATTTTGGAGGGGGGTATAACCCCCCAACCTCCCCCCCTGCCCACCTATGCTTAAAGCTTAGAGTTAGCATAATTTTTTATATGTTCCTTAACAGTTTTTATCAAATTTGCTTGGGATGTGCGCTGATCATAGATTAGAGATGGGCGGATATACACACCCTTAAACTTGCATTCTTTTAACTTACTCCCAGAGCGAGCAATTTTATTACTCACCCCAATATTAGCGAACTTAGTTTTTATTAGACAAGGCTTAGGGCGCCCATTCATGCTCTTAGTTGTGCCTATTCAAAAATAGTCCACAATTTCTATGCTTCCAGACTCTCCAGCCAGTTTATCCACCAGCTCTTTTACCTCAGCAGAGTCGCTCTTTTATTAGACAAGGCTTAGGGCGCCCATTCATGCTCTTAGTTGTGCCTATTCAAAAATAGTCCACAATTTCTATGCTTCCAGACTCTCCAGCCAGTTTATCCACCAGCTCTTTTACCTCAGCAGAGTCGTCTGTCTCTGGAAAAAGCCGCTGACAACAGCAAATTGCCCGTGTTCTTTTTTGGCATCTAGCTTTGCCATGTGGTCTTCGAACAATTCGTGCAACACTGAAAGGAGCTGCTTCACTACCTGATAGCAGACACCCGCAACAATCGTAGAAAATTATGGGGCTGCAGCCACTTGGACGTCTCCTCCAAATTTTGGACGCGCTGTTTCAGTTGTCCTTTTTCATCCACCCACGTTTCTCTTTCAGCTTCCAACTCGGCCACTCTGGCATGTAATCCCTTGATTTCGAATTTGTTTCGCGTTTTTAATCCATCCATTGTGTTAACGTAGTAGGTAAAAACTTATTTTTCTTAGTACTTAATAATGGGTATATAACCTATTTTTTTTCTAGAGGTATTACCAATATAACCAACTTTTTTCTAGATTTTTTTCTAGTGGGCCCAAAATTTCGAAGCTAAGGGGTTATTTTCCCCACATTGCCCCCTTGCCATTTATTTATAAATAAATGTTATTATAGCATAGCAAGCATTTATTTGGTTAGCATTTATTTATCCAAATTAAATTAAAAACTGGTTAAATTTCATCAAAATTAGTCCATTATTAACGAGTAGGATTTATTGAGGATAATTTTCTTTATTTTAAACAATAATTGATTTTTACTTTTTCAGAAAAAAATGGATTCCAACCGGCTGGACAATTTGCTAAAGCTTTTGGACAAAAGCTCAGCGGTGGTTAAAAAACAGACGGTTCGGATTTTCGGAGAGATTCAGCGCAATCATCCTGAAGATTTCGGCGCCCTTCTTCTCCGCCTCTACGAACACCTTCAGCACTCTCACTCCTGGGACGTCAGAGTAGCCGCCGGTCAGTGCGTGGCTGAAGTACTCAGACACGCCGACTTGGACACGACACAAGTGTTTAGACAAGCCGAGGCGTGGGGAGAATCGGTTAAAAGGGAAGCCACCGACTCATCACCGACCGCCTCCAATTTCCCCACCGAGAAACTGAGCGATTTCCACTTGGGTCAATTTCTAGCATCACAGTCGGTTTTGCTCGGCGCGAACAGGAAAGAACTGCAACGTCAGGAGAGGGAACTCCAACCCGTGGAGCTAAAAGTGCAGCGAGTGAGGATCGACCAGCAACTGGGGCTCAAGCCGGAAATAGGCATCAAGTCTAATCACTGGTATTCGGGTAAAACAATAATAGTTCTATAATTTGCTGGATTATAATTAAGGTTTTGCTGCATATTTTTGGTTTTATTGTAAAGTAGCGATTTAAGATAGCATCGTAAAGAGTTTGGGAATTATGTTTTTAGAGTACTCAGGAAATGAAGCACTCAGGTTTTTAAATCAATTTATAAACTCAGGTTTTCCTTTATCAATTATGTTTTTTAACTTTGTTGTTTTTGTTGTTGTTTACCTAAAACTTATTTTTCCTATGCAGATTAAGCAAAGGGCAGGCGCTAAGTCAAGCCAGGAGGGGCGAAAAAATTTCACCCCCATGGTTAAAACTCTTTGTCCAACCCAACATTAATAACGATGTTGGCAACCTTTACTACTAGAGTGTTCACTGCATGCAGTGTTCATTCATTCCGAGGTCTTCGTCTAAAGAATTTTTTAAGTCGCCTGATATTGAGCTTATTATGTTAATTTTTGATCTTCATAGATGAACACGGTCAAAAAGCTAGGGGGTATTTACCCCGGGTAAATGACATTTTAAAATCTAGGAGGGGGGTTGAAGTTGAACCCCCCTAGCTTTCTAGGGGGGTCGACCTGGGGTGGAAGATTTTGAAACCTAGAGGGGGTTAGGGTTAGGTGGGGTCCAATTTCTAAAGCAAAATACTGTTAAACCATTAAACAGACCTGTGCACTGTCTGAAAATGCCCCCCCCGTTTTATTGGAGGATTTGCCCCCCCCCCGTTTTATTGCCCCACCCCCGCCAAAAAATGAAAAAGTACCCTAAAAATATGACGCCATTTTTGACCTATGATGACGCCATCATCGCGAATTTTTTGCAGTTTTTAGCCTATTTCAATGTATTTTAAGCCATTTTAGACCTATTTTTACCTTATTTCCGCTTTTTTTGTCCCTTTTTTCCCTTTTCCCTTCTTTTTTTCTCTTTTTTTCTCCTTTTTTTCTCTTTTTTTTTTCTTTCCCCCCTGCTTGCCCCCCCCGTTTTATTGCCCCCCCGTTTCAAAAAAAGTTGCCCCCCCCGTGCCCCCCCCGTTTTGGAATTGCCCCCCCCCCGTTTTAACCCCGGGGGGGGGGGCAGTGCACAGGTCTGCATTAAAGGTTTAATAATAGTTTTTTTATAAGATAATACTACATTTTATTGAATAAAAAGCGATATTCAGGTATAAAAAAGGTGTAAAAACACGAATTTGTGTTAAAAACTCATGTTTTTGGGAGAAAATTTAGTATAAAAATAATTAAAATTTTCTTGAGAGGGGGATCAAATTTCAAAATCTAGAGGGGGGTCAGGGGTAAAAAATTCAAAAAAATTACTTTGGGGGAGGGGCCCCCTGGATTTTTTTCTTGGGGGAGGGGGCAAAATTTTGAGGCTAGGGGGGTGGACCCAACCCTACCTCCCTTGTTCATCTATGATGATCTTTATCTTACTATGATTTCTTACTTACCATCTTACTATATTTTAACTTTGTTTGGTATGTTCTCTTAGCTTAAAATGTTTACGAATAAAATTAACTCAACACAATTAAGACTGTGGTATACGAATACGACTATAATACACATAATATAATGGTACAAATTCAATATGTGTACCAAAATTCGATTTAACCGATCTTAATAAAAAATATACATTTAAAACATTTTTATACCCTAAATCAGACACCTGAACTTCATTTTTGTGGTTATTTTTGTTATTTGAGCTTTTAAAAAACTTATGAGCTAATCTAACCCAAAAAGGCCTTTTTTTGGCATGTGGAATTTATAATGTTAAGAAAAAAATTTTGTCTACCAAGAAACTAAATTAAAAACTAAGTTTTAACAATGCTAAAAGTCTGAAAAACAAAAAACTTAAAATTCGAAAATCCTATTAAAATTCAAATTTAAACTTAGTTTTTACCAATTTATTAATTCTAAGCTTAAGCGAAACCTAAAAAATCAAACAAAATTATAATAATAATTGATTTTTTTAAAAATAAATAGTTTTTCCAAAATCGCAAATTTTTTGAGCAACTAAAATTTGACGTGTATTTGAACTGTTATTATAAAAAATTGGTAGCTCTACCACGAAAAAAAAAGTATATTTGTAACTGCCAGACACTTGAATTAGTAATACAAAAAATAGTAATATTAATTTGATTGGGTATTGGGCATAGATGGGCAGGGGCAGTGGCGTGCCCAGGATTTCATTTTGGGGGGAGGGGTTTGGGGGGAGTAAATACTAACCCTGAAGGGGGTCTGGGGGCGGCAGCCCCCCAGAAATGGGGGTTCTGGGGGGCGAAAGCCCCCCAGCGGGGTCAAGGGGCAGAGCCCTTTGTCAGGGGGGTCCGGAGGCTTGGATGCCCCCTGTTAAAGATAATTTTTAATTTAAGGCGCTAAAATACACTAGAAATTTTAATCTCTGATGATACTTTATTCCAAAATTTAGGGTTTTTTATCCTTATACATTTAAAATATGTATTATTTAACATGTAGGCCTTAACTATTGAATGACATAATCAATTTGAAATCGAAAAACTAAGATAAATGGCCAATTTAAACTACCCCCTTATGGGAAAAATTTGGTTTTTTGACTATTAATATGCTTTTGGAAGGCATTAGGAAAGTTTATGTTTTAATATTGAAGAAAAAAAAAATCTTTCTCAAAATTAAAAAAACGTAAAGGCCCCTCTTACAAAAACATCCGGCTTTGCTGGATTTGGGGGGGGGCGACCGCCCCCGCGCCCTCCTGGGCACGCCACTGGCAGGGGGGGGTTGGGGGTTTATTCCCCTTCAAAAATCTGATTATAGCCGACACCTCCCCTAAAATTGGGAGGTACCCCGGACACCCCCCTAAAATTTGGAGAGTCCCAGTACTAAAAACGCGTAAATGGGGTATTTGAAGTATACCGAAAAAAATTTTGGAAAACCCTCACCCAAATTTCAGGGTCAAGTATACCCCCCAAAAATCCGGGAGACTGCCCACTTATGGTATTGGGTATTGGACCATTCATCATTCCCCTCAGTTTTGTTAAGTATTTATAACAAGTAAGTCACTTCATTGACAAGACAAAGACTTTGTATTTAGTAATGTTTGTGTAAATATGTATTTAAAAAGTGTTAAGATTAGTATTGTTATGTTACCATGTGTCCATTATTTGTGGTTTCCACATCTTTTATGCTGGTAGTACACAGAAAGGTAAGACATCACATTAAACTATGAAAAAGTACCCTGAAATTATGACGCCATTTTTGACCTATGATGACGCCATCATCGCGAATTTTTTGCAGTTTTTTGGCCTATTTCAATATATATTAAGCCATTCTAGAGATATTTTTACCTTATTTTCGCTTGTTTTGTCCCTTTTTTCCTTTTTCCGTTCTTTTCTCTTTTTTTTTCTTTCTCTCCCGCTTGCCCCCCGTTTTATTGCCCCCCCGTTTCAAAAAAGTTGCCACCCCATTCCCCCTTGTTTTGGAATTGCCCCCTCTATAAAACCCCGGGGGACAGTGCAAGGTCTGAGTAATGGGTGTTGTGGAGCGTTTTGCCGCTAACATTGTTTTATTGAGCAAAACGTGTTACCACTTTATTCCACAAATCTCATAACAAAGCTAGTGTTAACGTTGCCCGCCAAGCACCATGCGGAGGGACACCACACCACCCGGCTATTAATTTGATTAAAAGCTTAATAAAAAAATTTTCGTAATAACATAAATTGTACATGCGAAAAAGGCTTTTTGGGTTAAAATTAACTTATAACCTTTTTCCAAAAGCTCAAATTCCAAATATAACCACAAAAATGAGGTCTACGTGTCTGATATAGGGTGTAAAAAATTTTTAAAATTGTATTTTACTTTAGTATCGCTCAAATCGAATTTTGGTACACGTATGGAACTTGTGCCGACATAAATAGATCTGCTTTGTGAAAAACAAATTAATATTTTTAAGTAATTGCAATAGGCTGCTTCCAAATCTAAAATTCATTTAAAAAAAGTTCAGCCACAACAAAGTTCATATTTTTCTTAAAATTTTTAATGTTTTTTTTTAATGTTAAAATTTTTTTAATGTTTATTTTTAATGTTAAATATTTCCGATAACCAAAATTAGAGGTGCTGGAGGTCACGGCAGGTTCAAGATTTTTTGAATACGCATACCTATTAATAGATTTTTTTCTATACCAAAAGCTGTTGTAATATTTTTTTCTGAAATTAAAAAATTTCTATTGCGAAAGCTATTGTATTGTAATATTTCAATTTTTTTGCAGATTCGGACTTGGTGAAAAAAGAAGGAAGCCAATCTCCATCTGATGGTCAAAAGCAATCGCCTTCGTCTTGTTCCTTGTTTAGACGGTATGGTCAGAATTTAATTATTATAAATAATTTATGCAATATTTGGTTCATAATATTTTTAAAAAAATTATAAACCAAAGTGTCTGTTTATAACATTATAACATTTTAAAAAAAATATGATCCAAAGTGTCTGTTTATAACATTAACTCAGATTGAAATCCTACTTAATACGGATTTGAAAATTAAATTAAAAATGAAATAAGAAAATTGATGATTGATAAATCATGAACAATTTATGTATTTAATTACAAGCATTATTGTCAATACATTAATATCATTAATAAATAATATTGAAAAAAATAAACTTTTCAGTTGTTGTTGTTGCATTACCTGAAACTTATTTTTCCTATGCAGATTATGCAAAAGGCAGGCGCTAAGACAAGCCAGGAGGGGCGAAAAATTTTCACACCCATGGTTGAGACTCTTCGTCCAACATTAATAACGATGTTGTTGGCAACCTTTACCGCTAGAGTGTTCACTGCGTGCAGTGTTCACTCACTCCGAGGTCTTCGTCTAAAGGATCTAAACTTTTCAGTAAATCTATCTTTAATTGTTGTAAACGTTAAATATATAATTGTTTAGGGATCGCGAGAACCGTGTGGCTAGAATGCGTACGACGGACCCGGACGGCGGTGTCCTTTCCCAACTCGTGGAATTTATTGCACTTTTGCTCGGGGATCTGGTTCACGGAAGTTGGGAGATCAGACACGCTTCCTCCTTGGTTCTAAAACACTGTCTTTTCCGAAGTGCCTCTTTGCTTCAACAAGATTTGGTTGTGGAAACTATTTTGTTCGAGTTGTTCAAAGTCCTTGCTTTAGATAGGTACGTAGCTCCATAATATTAATATAATTCATATTTTTTTTTGTTAATCGTGTTTAATATTAAGCTTATTTCGCTTTCTCTTTTGTTGTAAGAATTTGGAGTAGGTAACTGAAAATAAATTCAATTTAAGGTTTTTAGGTTTTAGTTTAATACATTGTGTTTTATTGTTTAGATTTAACGATTTCGTCGGCGGTCAAGCTATAGCTCCGGTTCGGGAGACTTGTGCCCAGTGCGTTGGGACCCTTTCTACGTCTCACTCCACCAGCGAATTTTACCCCCGCGTTCTGGAGATCCTCGGCGACCTGCTAACTCATCAGGACAGTTGGGAGTGCCGCCAAAGCGCCCTCCTGACGCTTAAATACCTGCTGGCCGCAGAACCCACAGCCGACACGTTGAATTATTTTAAACAGCCCTTGACGGACTCGCTGACGAAAGACAGCGACGAAATCGCAGCCGCTGCTAGTCAGGTTTTAGTGCCGATTGCGGATAAGGTAAGTGAACGGAACCATACATGGGCAAGTTGGTCTGGAGTGGGGGGGTTAAACCCCAAATTAGGGGGGGGTTAAAATCCGAGAAACGCAAAATACCCATATCGTTTTTTTTCTGGAGTGCATTTTACCCATATCGTTTTTCGATTTTGAAGGAAAAATAGGTAAAAAACGCTAATTTTAGGTCAAAAAGCCCTTTTTATTGCATTTTTAAGCTTTTTACTGCTTAAAACATTCATTTTGACCTCAAAACTTAAGTTTGGAGGCAGTTAGAAGTCATTTTAAAGACATTTTTTTTCTTCATTTTTCCAAAATTGGGGGGGGGGTTAACTTTTTCTCCCCCCCCCACTTCTGAGTGGGGGGGTTAAACCCCCTTCTCAGAATTTGGGGGGGGGGTTAACCCCCCCAACCCCCATGTATGAACGGAACTATCTTTGATTAAACTTGCATTCTGTAGTTATTAGTTCCTTTTTTTGGCCCTAAATGAGAAAAATTGATTAAAAGTACATTTGCATTACGTAGTTATAACTGCAATTTAGTCGCAAAGTAGTTTTTTTGGAAGAAAATAAATTCTGGTTCTTAAAAATAAAACAAAATTAAAATACTTTTAAACGTAATCATGTTAAAAGTTTCATGCTATATGCTACGAGAAAAAATACTCCGTTTCTATTGATTTAATCTTAATCCTATAGTTAGAATTTAGAATAAAAAATTTTATAGGACAAAACAATAGGACATAAACAAAACGAGAACGGATTTTTTTTGAAAGGTTAATTTTTTTAAGTTAGAAATTGAGGACTGGGAATTATCGCTTACCTCACCCTTGCTTAACATTTAAAAAACATTTTCTTTTTCGCAGGTAATAATTATATAGGTAGCTGTTTGTTTGCTGCATGGCTTTGCAAATTACAGAAATAAAAAATATAAAACGGTTTATTAAAAAGTTGAACTTGATAAATCATATTTAAAAAAAGCAAATTTAAAATACTATTAAAAACGCATTTAAAATGGTAACGAAATATTTTATTAAACAAAAACAATATGAATCCTTTAAATTACCGATAAAAAATTTAAAAATATTAATTAAAGTACGTATTTTTCTAAATTTTATTTATTAATATTTTGAAAAAATTTCAGGTAGTCGCGACGTGGGACGTGCGAAATCTTCTGACAGGAATCCAACGGTTGCTGCAGCGATGGAAGCAGCTGGACGAAGCAGTCGTTCTTGGCGCCACGCAGTTGGTGGATTCATGGATGGGGTCGGAACAGTGGCCCCGGAACAGTTCCTCGGATTTTCTGAAAATTTTCGTCGAACTTTTGGAACACCCGGCCAAAGAGCTGAGAAAGAACGCCTACTTGTGTTCTAAAGTAGGTTAATTATGGATTTTTATTTGGAATTTTATTAAAAAAGATACAATGGTAAAAATCTGTTAGTTTTTTACGCAAGCAATAATGTGCATATTTTAAAAAAAAATGTTGTTTATGACTTATCTTTGTATTATGCATGCTGGCCTGGGCAGCACTTTTTCTCTGTAATTTATAAATAAGGAGAGAAATTTTTTAATCGATGTAAAAAGTAACAAGAAATGTGCACGGCCGGCCCGCCGGCCGTATTGACTTTGGATGAAGATAAAGGAAAACGTAGTAATACAATTAAAACATAAGATAAAACTTTTATTCTTGACACCATAAACTAGCTTTTAAGCACAGCACAAATAAAATAAAATAAAGGCAAAATAAATTTTTTATTTGACTTCAATTTTTATTTTAATAAAATTTGTATTTAGAGGTATTACTGACAAGCATGGGCGTAGCCAGGATTTCGGAAAGGGGGGTCCGCTTCGCGCGGAGTATAAAAATAAGTCTATAAAACAAAAAAAATTACAAAAAAATTGATACGGTACCTTAAAATTTTCGATTTCCAAAACATTAACAACTGAAAAATGAGTACAATTAATTACAGCTGAGCAATGCAAAGTGCGAGAAAATGTTTTTAAAATTACTTCTCCTAACCTTTAAATTTTTAATCCCACTATATAAAAATCTAAAGGGGGGGCAACATAGCCGTATCAAGATTACAAAGCAAAGTAACACAAATTTAAAAATGGAGAACAATTAAAACATTAAGAATTGGTTGGTCCCAGTGACGTGCCCAGGATTTCATTTGGGGGGGGGGCGATCTGGGGGGGTAAATACTAACCCTGAAGAGGGTCTGGGGGGCGGCAGCTCCCCAGTTAGGGAGGGTCTAGGGGGCGAAAGCCCCCCAGCGGGGTCAAGGGGCAGAGCCCTTTGTCAAGGGGTCCGGGTGCAGAATGCCCCCCGGGGGAGAAAATTTTTAATTTAAGGCGCTAAAATACAATAGAAATTTTAATTCCAGATGATACTTATTACAAATTTTAAGGTTTTTTTATAATTATACATTTAAAACATATGTTTAAACGTTAATAAAAGGATAATAGTGTTTATAGTAGTTTTATTAAACATTTATGCCTTAACTACTGAACGGGATATTCGATTTTAAATCGAAAAACTAAGATAAATCGTCAATTTAAACTACCCGCGTAGCGGGAAAATTTTAGTTTTTTGACTATTAATATGCTTTTGGAAGGCAGCAAGAAAGTTTCTGTATTAATATTAAAGAAAAAAATTTTTCTCTCCCAAAATTTAAAAAACGTAAGGGTCCCCCCTTACAAAAAAATCCGGCTTCGCCGGATTTCGGGGGGGGGGGGGGCGACCGCCGCCACCGCCCCCCCCCGGGCACGCCACTGGTTGGTCCAGCTCCAGCGTGGTCATATCAAGATTACAAAGCGAAGTAACACAAATTTGGAAGTTGATACTATAATTAATCGAGCGCTGAACGGAGCGAAGCGCGAGAAAATTTTTAATTGGCGACCCGTTCTAGATCCGAAAATTTTATCCTTGGCGACCCAAAAGGGGGGGGTTTAACCCCAAATTTTTTCTTTTTCCGACCCAAAGGGGTGGGGTCTAGAGACCCCTTAGACCCCCCTGGCTACGCCCATGTATTTATATAATCTTTAATTAAATATAAGATTATAGATTAAAAAGTTTGTGATACTTGACTTTATAATACTTGACTTTATAGTCGTATTCTAACAAGCCCATGATTCGAATAAAATGTGTTTCTTTTTAAACAAGCACTTAATAAAATGTATTTTTGACCGAATTACCTGTAGTCCCCACATGTCGCAAATTATTGGCCATGACATGATGTGGGTATAAATGACAAAGGAAAAAATCATTAAAAACAGGTTTAAGCAGGGACGTACCCAGGGTTTCATTTTTTTCGGAGGGGGGGGATTGTAGTACAAAAAAGAATTTCGGGGGGGGGGGCATAGGTGTTTTTGGTTTTTTTCGTTTTTCGTTTCGGTTTTTTCGTGTTTTTCGTTTTTATTTGTTTTAAAAAATGTTTTTCATTTGAACTTAGGGCTTTTGATTAGACTTGCTCATAGATAAACACGGTCAAAAAGCTGGGGGGTGGTGTTTACCCCGGGTAAATGACATTTCAAAATCTAGGAGGGGGGTCCTAGGGGGGTCGAACCCCCTAGCTTTCTAGGGGGGGTCGACCCGGGGTGGAAGATTTTAAAACCTAGAGGGGGGTCAGGTGGGGTCCAATTTCCGAAACAAAATACTTTTAAACCATTAAATATTTAATAATAGTTTTTTTATAAGATAATACTACATTTTATTGAATAAAAAGCGATATTTAGGTATAAAAAGGGTGTAAAAATATGAATTTGTGTTAAAAATTCACGTTTTTGCAAGAAAATTTAGTATAAAAAAAGTATTTAAAATTTTCTCGAGAGGGGGGGGGGGTCAGATTTCAAAATCTAGAGGGGAGTCAGGGTCATACATGGGCAAGTTAATCCGGAGTGGGGGGAGGGTTAAGTTAAACCCCAAATTAGGGGGGGGGGTTAAAATCCGAGAAACGCAAAATACCCATATCGTTTTTTTTTCTGGAGTGCATTTTACCCATATCGTTTTTCGATTTTGAAGGAAAAATAGGTAAAAAACGCTAATTTAAGGTCAAAAAGCCCTTTTTATTGCATTTTTGAGCTTTTTATTGCTTAAAACATTCATTTGGACCTCAAAATTTAAGTTTGGAGGCAGTTAGAAGTCATTTTAAAGACATTTTTTTTCTTCATTTTTCCAAAATTGGGGTGGTTAACTTTTTCTCCCCCCCTCCACTTCTGAGTGGGGGGGGGGGTTAAACCCCACTTCTCAGAATTTGGGGGGGTTAACCCCCCCCAACCCCCCACCCCCGTGCCCATGTATGGTCAGGGTTAAAAAATTCGAAAATTTGGGGGGAGGGGGGGCCCAAAATTTCGAGGCTAGGGGGGTGGATCCCACTCTACCCCCCCCTTGTTCATCTATGTAGGTGCGGAACATAGTGATTAATAATATAGGAATAAAAATAAAAATGAGATATTTCAGGATCGGGAACAGGCCCTCTAAAATAAACTTATTATGTAATAATCAATCCAAATTTACGGATTTTATAATTGGGAATACGGTTGAGTGTAAATAAATTCAATTTAGAAAATGATGGTTATGAAAAAGAAAACCGGGGAAGAAGACCTAGATGAACTTACAGTGCAATTACTCTATCGTTCCTTGTATCGCCGCGTGCTGCTGGAACCCGCCGGAAGCGACCTCGGCCTTTCCATCGTCCAGAATTGGGCGGAATTGCTGAATGCTGTCGGTTTAAACGCCGCCGTACAACTGATTTGTCCATACACCGGCGTGTGGTTGGCCTGTCTTATGGTGAGCGATTCCAAACCGCTCCTCGGAGAGCATCTCATATCATTGCAGATCCCTGAAACGCCTAGGATTGACGAATCGGTAGGAAGCGAGGCGCATTGTCATTCGAAAAATCGATTTGATTCGGGAGTTTTTCATAAAAAAAGTATTGAATATTTTAGAATTAACAAGTTTAAACAATCGACACAGACGGCGGCGACGTGACTTTAAGATAAACAGAATCGGAAGTCTAAAGTCTAAAAACTAAACTCTGTTAAAAATGAGACTAGAGTTTTAACGGTATGGTTGATTTATACAAGTTTTTTTAGTATACACAATCAGCGTTTGCTGATATAATTAACGGCTGTATCAAACGTTTTTGTTTCGAAAATATGAAAAAAAAATTGTTCGTTAAAAGTTTTTTAGTCCACTCATCCAGACCTGTGCACGGTCTGAAAATGCTCCCCCCCGTTTTATTGGAGGATTTACCAACCTTCCCCCCGTTTTATTGCCCCCCCCGCCAAAAAATGAAAAAGTACCCTAAAAATATGACGCCATTTTTGACCTATGATGACGCCATTTTTGACCTATGATGACGCCATCATCGCGAATTTTTTGCAGTTTTTAGCCTATTTCAATGTATTTTAAGCCATTTTAGACCTATTTTTACCTTATTTCCGCTTTTTTTTGTCGTTTTTTTCCCTTTTCCCTTATTTTTTTATCTTTTTTCACCTTTTTTTGTCTTTTTTTTCCTTATTCCCTGCTTGTCCCCCGTTTTATTGCCACCCCCCCCCGTTTCAAAAAAGTTGCCCCCCCGTGCTCCCCCATTTTGGAATTGCCCCCCCCCGTTTTAACCCCGGGGGGGGGCAGGGCACATGTCTGACTCATCAGTTTTGTACAAACTGTAGTATATTTAAGAAAATTGGTCACAAAAACTAAAATATAAGTTGAAAGAAAAATAGCTAATTAAAAGAATGAGGATGCGCTGCACCGAAGGTCCCCGATCCGAAACAAGAAATCCCGGAACTGAAGAGCGAGCGCTCTGCATTCATCGGCGGGGAGCAAATCCTGAGTATGAGCGATTCGGAACGCCAAGAGCTGGTCAGCAGGAACAAATTGGCGGCCGCCGAAATCCTGGGCCGCACCCTGGACTTCCTCTCCGCCTCCACGGAGATTCTGCAGGAGGAACAGAGCCCGCGCGACTCGGTGGACCTCCTCCTCCAACTCCACCTGGGGACCCCGTCAGCCTTACAGAGGATAGCGGTCTGCGCGGTGGTGGCCGCCTGGGGACGGATGGAGAAAAGGTAAGCGGGTTAATAAAATGTCTTATAACTTTTTCGGGTTTTACCGGGTTGAAAAAAAGCATTCACTAAAGTATTTTAAGCGAATTAAGTTTATCTGACCTCGGAAATTGTGAGACATGAATTAAGATTATCACAATTATCACAAATTGACCTATCACAAAATCTTTTTTCCAATGAATTGGTATTCAAAAATCAGTCAACTTTAGCTGTTGACAAATTGGAATTTTTATTTCCAATTGAGCAATTTGATAAAATATTTTGTTAACATAAAGGTATTTAACTTTTTAGGTTTTTTAGGCTTTTTAGGGAGGTCGACCCGGGGTGCGAAATTTTGAAATCTAGAGGGGGGTTCGGTGTCCAAAGCAAAACAGTTTTAAACCATAATAACTTTAATAATTGTTCTTTTTATAGGATAATACTACATTTTATTTAATAAAAAGCCATATTCATGTATAAAAAGGGTGTAAAAGCATGAATATGTGATGAAAATTCACGTTTTTGGAAGAAAACTTAGTATAAAAAAGGTACGTAAAATTTTCCCGCGGGGGGAGGGGGGTCCAGATTTGAAAATCTAGAGGGGGGTCAGGGGTAAAAAAATTGGGGGGAGGGGGGGGGAGGCCCTATATTTTCGTCCAGGGGGGTCCCAAAATTGCGAGGCTACGGGGGGGTGGACCCCACCCTGCCCCCCCCCTTTCTCACCTATGACTTCAACTGAAGGATATCCCAGCAAAAGTACTGATATAGCTTTTTAGACGTAGAGTAGGATAGAACTGACCTATTGCTGGTCAAGTTAAGCTGTAAAAAATCGTAAATTCAATGTCATTGAGATCGGCCAAGTTGAATTTGTCTATTAATTAAAACCGTATTGGCAAGCAGTAAAGTAAGTTACAGTTGATTTAAAAACAAGAGAATGGATAAAAAAA
>JASAMX010024489.1:0-52500 GCA_030248175.1 Microlaimidae sp. YZB2_3
ATTATAAAAATTCAAAAGCTACGCAAAAAATGCTATTTTGCGCTGGGCTTTAGCTTAAAACTTGAAATATGACCCAGTTTTTGTAAGTCTTAAATTCTCGCAAAAACTTAAATAATTGCACATAAAGAAAAAAAACTCAAAAATATTTATTTTTATTTGCGTTTTTTTTCTCTTATATTATAAACATTTGTCCAACCTACCCAAAAATACTATTTCGCGCTGGGCTTTGGCTTAAAACTTGAAATATGACCCAATTTTGGTAAGTCTTTGTTTTCAATGAATTCTCAAAAACTCAAATAATTGCACAAAGAGTGAAAAATCTCAAAAACATATCTTTTTATTTGCGTTTTTTCCTTATATATTATAAAAATTTGAACAAGCTACGCAAAAAATGCTATTTTGCGCTGGGCTTTAGCTTAAAACTTGAAATATGACCCAGTTTTTGTAAGTCTTAAATTCTCGCAAAAACTTAAATAATTGCACATAAAAAGTGAAAAATCTCAAAAACATATCCTACGTTTTTTTCTCATATTAAGAATTTGTCAAAACTACTCAAAAAATACTGTTTTGAGCTGGGTTTTGACTAAAACTTGAAAATATTAACCTGTTTTGTAAGTCTTTGTTTTCAATGAATTCTACAAAAACTCGAATAAATGCACAAAAAGTGAAAATTCTCAAAAAACTTATCTTTTATTTGCATTTTTTTCTTATGTATTATAAAAATTTGAACGAGCTACACAAAAAATGCTAATTTGCGCTGGGCTTTAGCTTAAAACTTTGAAATATGACCCAGTTTTTGTAAGTCTCAAAAAACGAAGAATTCTCGCAAAAACTTAAATAATTGCACAAAACATCAAAAATCATTCAAAACATGTGTGTTTTATTTACGTTTTTTTCTCATATATTAAAAACAATTTGTCAAAACTACTCAAAAAATACTGTTTTGTGCTGGGTTTTGACTTAAAACATCAAAATATTAATAACCCTGTTTTTGTAAGTCTTTGTTTCAGATGATTATACACAAAAACTAAAATAATTGCACAAAGAGTGAAAAATCTCAAAAACATAGTTTTTTATTAGTTTCTCATATATTATAAACATTTGTAACCTACCAAAATACTATTTCACGCACTAGGCTTTGGCTTAAACTTGAAATATGAGCCGATTTTTGGTAAGTCTTTGTTTACAATAAATTCATAAAAAAACAGTAATTGCACAAAAAGTGAAAAATCTCAAAAACATATCCTTTTATTTCGTTTTTTATCATATAAAAATTCAATTTGTCAAAACTACTTAAAAAATGCTATTTTGCGCTAGGCTATAGCTTAAAACTGAAATATTACCCTCTTTTTGTAAGTAATGAACTCGCACGAAAACTTAAATAATTGCACAAAAAGTAAAAAATCTCGAAAAAATACTTATTTTTTATTTACTATTTTTTTTCTTATATTATAAACATTTGACCAACCTACCAAAAAAATACTATTTTGCGCTGGGTTTCGGCTTAAAACTTAAAATATGACCCAGTTTTTGTAAGTCTTTGTTTTCAACAAATTCTTGCAAAAACTCAAATAATTGCACAAAAAGTAAAAAAATCTTAAAAACATATATTTTAGTTTGCGTTTTTTTCTCATATATTTTAAACATTTGACTAACCTACCAAAAAATACTATTTTGCGCTGGGCTTTGGCTTAAAACTTAAAATATGACCCAGTTTTTGTAAGTCTTTGTTTTCAACAAACTCTCACAAAAACTCAAATAATTGCACAAAAAGTGAAAAATCTCAAAAAACATTAAAATATTAAAAACCCAAAAAAACAAACAAAAAAAACCACCAACAAAAACAAAAAAAAAGAAAACATATCTTTTTATTTGCGTTTTTTTCTCAAATATTATAAACAATTGTCCAACCTACCCAAAAACATTATTTCGGTCAGGGCTTTGGTTTAAAACTCGAAATATGACCCAGTTTTTTTATGAACTCTTGCAAAACCTCAAATAATTGCACAAAAAGTGAAAAATCTCAAAAAAATATTTTTTTATTTGCGGTTTTTTCTCATATATTACTATCATTTGTTTAACCTACCCAAAAAATACTATTTTGCGCTGGGCTTTGGCTTAAAACTTGAAATTAGACCCAGTTTTTGTAAGTCTTTGTTTTCAACAAATTCTTGCAAAAACTCAAATAATTGCACAAAAAGTGAAAAATCTTAAAAACATATATTTTAGTTTGCGTTTTTTCTCATATATTATAAACATTTGACCAACCTACCAAAAAATTTTTTGTTAGGACTATAAAATAAAAAACCCACAATCCCACCAAAAACACAAAGAGAAAAATCCAACAAATTTTATTTTTTTCTTATATATTATAAAAATTCGACCAACCTACCAAAAAACACTATTTCGCGCTGGTTTTGGCTTAAAACTTGAAAAATGACCCAGTTTTGGTTAGTCTTTTTGGTTAGTCTTTGTTTTTAACAAATTCTTGCACAAACTTAAGTAGTTGCACAAAAAGTGAAAAATTAGAAACATCTTTTTATTTGCGTTTTTTCTTATATATTATAAAAATTTGAACAAGCATGCAAAAAAGCATGCACGGGCAGCAAACGAAAAACCCAGGAGAAATCAAGAACGGAAAACTCAAAAACATATCCTTTTATTTACGTTTTTTTCTCATATATTAAAACAATTTGTCAAAACTACTCAAAAAATACTGTTTTGCGCTGGGCTTTGGCTTAAAACTTGAAATATGACCCAATTTTGGTAAGTCTTTGTTTTCAATGAATTCTCACAAAAACGCAAATAATTACACAAAAAGTTAAAAATCTCAAAAACATATTTTTTATTTGCGTTTTTTCTCATATATTATAAACATTTGTCCAACCTACCCAAAAAATACTATTTCGCGCTGGGTTTTGGCTTAAAACTTGAAATATGACCCAATTTTGGTAAGTCTTTGTTTTCAATGAATTCCCACAAAAACTCAAATAATTGGGCAAAGAGTGAAAAATCTCAAAAACATATCTTTTTATTTGATTTTTTTTTCTTATATACTATAAAAATTTGAACAAGCTACGCAAAAAAATACTATTTTGCGCTGGGCTTTAGCTTAAAATTTGAAATATGACCCAGTTTTTGTAAGTCTTTGTTGTCAACAAATTCTCGTAAAAACTTAAATAATTGCACGAAAAGTAAAAAAACTCAAAAATATATATTTTTATTTGCGTTTTTTTTCTTATACTATAAACATTTGACGAACCTACCAAAAACACTATTTCGCGCTGGGCTTTGGGTTAAAACTCGAAATATGACCCAGTTTTTGTAAGTTTTTGTTTTCAATAAATTCTCGCAAAAACTCAAATAATTGGCACAAAGTGAAAAAATCTCAAAAACATATCTTTTTATTTGATTTTTTTTCTTATATACTATAAACATTTGCTTAACCTGCCAAAAAATACTATTTTTGCGCTGGGTTTTGGCTTAAAACTCGAAATATGACCCAGTTTTTGTAAGTCTTTTTTCTCAACTAATTTTCGCAAAATCTCAAATAATTGTACAAAAAGTGAAAAATCTCAAAAACAAATCTTTTTACTTGCGTTTTTTTCTCATATATTATAAAAATTTGTCAAAAATACCCAAAAATTACTGTTTTGCGCTGGGCTTTGGCTTAGAACTCGAAGTATTACCCAGTTTTTGTAAGTCTTTGTTTTCAATGAATTCTCACAAAAACTCAAATAATTACACAAAAAGTGAAAAATCTCAAAAACATATTTTTTTATTTCCGTTTTTCTCATATATTATAAACATTTGTCTAACCTACCAAAAAACATTATTTCGCGCTGGGTTTTTGGATTAAAACTTGAAATATGACCCAGTTTTTGTAAGTCTCTGTTTTCAACGAATTCTCGCAAAAACTCAAATAATTGTACAAAAAGTGAAAAATCTCAAAAACATATCGTTTTATTTACGTTTTTTTTTCTCATATATTATAAAAGTTTGTCAAAAAATATCCAAAAATTACTGTTTTGCGCTGGGCTATTTGGCTTAGACTCGAGTTTCCAGTTTTTGTAGTTTTTTTTTTCCGATGAATTCTCACAAAAACTCAAAATAAATTACACAAAAAGTGAAAAATCTCAAAAAAACATATATTTTAGTTTGCGTTTTTTCTCATATATTATAAACATTTGACCAACCTACCAAAAAAATACTGTTTTGCGCTGGGTTTTGACTTAAAACTCAAAATATTAACCTGTTTTTGTAAGTCTTTGTTTTCAACAAACTCTCACAAAAACTCAAATAATTGCACAAAAAGTGAAAAATCTCAAAAACATATCTTTTTATTTGCGTTTTTTTCTCATATATTATAAACATTTGTCTAACCTACCCAAAAACATTATTTCGCGCAGGGCTTTGGCTTAAAACTCGAAATATGACCCAGTTTTTTTATGAATTCTTGCAAAACCTCAAATAATTGCAAAACGTGAAAAATCTCAAAAACATATCTTTTTACTTGCGTTTTTTCTCATATAATATAAAAATTTGTCCAACCTATTCAAAAAACACTATTTGGCGCTGGGTTTTGGCTTAAAACTCGAAATATGACCCAGTTTTTGTAAGTCCTTGTTTTCAGCAAATTCTTGCAAAAACTTAAATAATGACACAAAAAGCAAAAAATCTCGAAAAAATATTTTTTTATTTGGGTTTTTCTCATATATTATAAACATTTGTCCAAGCTACCCAAAAAATAATAATTCACGCTTGGCTTTGACTTTAAAAATGAAATATGACCGAGTTTTGTAAATCCTTGTTCCAGAAAATTCTCTGCAAAACTAAATAATGACACAAAAAGCAAAAAATCTCGAAAAAATATTTTTTATTTGGGTTTTTCTCATATACTATAAACATTTGTCCAAGCTACCCAAAAATACTATTTTTCGCAGGGCTTTGGCTTAAAACTCGAAATATGACCCAGTTTTTGTAAGTCTTTGTTTTCAACAAATTCTCTCAAAAACCAAAATAATTGCACAAAAAGTGAAAAAATCTCAAAAGTTATCTTTTTATTTGCGTTGTTTTCTCATATATTATAAACATTTGTACAAGCTACGCAAAAAATACCATTTTGCGCTGGGTTTTGACTTAAAAATCGAAATATGACCCAGTTTTGATAAGTCTTTGTTTTCAATAAATTCTTGCAAAAACTCAAATAATTGCACAAAAAGTAAAAAAATCTCAAAAAAATATTTTTTTAATTTGGGTTTTTTCTATATATTATACACATTTGGCTAAGCTACCCAAAAAATACTATTTTGCACTGGGCTTTGGCTTAAAAACTAGAAATGTGGTTTAGTTTTGTAAGTCTTTTGAATGGAAAAAATTATGTTTAAATTTAAGTCACAAATTTTTATAAATCTTTAGAGACTAAGCTTATCAAATGCTTTAAAAATCAAGAAATTAGCTATACATAAAGTCCAACACATGCTTTATGTCAACCATTGAAAAATTATCAAATTTAAACAGATAAAAATCTCAATTTACTTATACCTTCACAAAGCTCAGACTCGCCTCAGAAGAAGACCCTATCAGTGAAAGGATCAAATATGCTACCTTAGATTTCCTAACTGGATTTTTTTCGCAGCCTTGGCTGTCAGGGAAAACATTTAGCAAATTTCACTCAAATTCTTGATACTATTGTAAGAATAGTTATTTTTCACTACATTCAATGCCCACCAAATCTCTGCTTTTGTCACATCATCCCGGGAAACAAAGGAGTCCAAAGTTTTTGGAGATGATTTAGCTAAGGTGACTGTGGGACACTGCTTTCTTCTATTACTGGAGACTTTGAATGCTACTAGCATTAGCTGATTTCAACTCATCTTTTTTTGAAAAAAAGGCAGGAATTCTGGCCTGGATTGCTTTAGACATGTTTGTTTTATGGGTCGGTTGTTTAAAAATGACTGCTTGAAGCCCGATATTCCCATGTTACTCATTTTCAAAGTTTTCTTTTGCCCTGCTGGTCCTACACACACTTTGAATTGAAAGCTAAGATTCTATATCTGATTTTAATAAGCCACCCTTTGTGGTGTAGGATACTTTTCAAAATCCAACCACGAACCACTCATTATTAAAATTTGTTAGTTTATTATTTGTATACATAATTTGCACGCTAAAATAAAAACAAAGCATAAGCAAACATTAGCAAAAAAAACAAAAAAATATTATATCATATTTACAAAAAATAAACAAAAAAATGTTGCATTGCGGTTTGTCCTTTTTTCAAATTGTCTAAAAAACATTAAATTGTTTAATTGTTGGCGATTTAAGAGCTTTTTTTTAAATTTATGTGCTTCATCTTTAAGGCCGAAATCTTTAAAAACCGCCTTTATATTACCTAAAATTAAACCTCAGTTCAAAAAATTTCTAAGATTATAAACCTCCTAAAATCTTCTTGGTAGTGAAATGACTAAATGAAGAGCTTTGTTTACAACAGAGCCTTTAGTCATTAATTTCTAGCAAAGCCAAGACTTCTGTAGGATTATTCTTCTTTTTGCATTTTATTGTGTTTTTTTAATTTGTCAAAATCCTTAAAAACGGGTTGCCTTTTATATTTTACACTAAAATTAAACTTTTGTTTTCTTATGCTTAGAAATAAATCTTTCTTCTTCTTCTTTTGGCTTCATGTTTCTGACAATATTGAAAAAGTATGAAGCTGACTAGTATGAAAAGCTTTTTTTCCTTAAACTTTTTGCCTAAACACTGCCCACACCACATACTTGATGAAACTTAAATTAATCCTTCTAATAAGTCACTCTTTGTGGTTTAGATATTTTCTTTCAATTTTTATTCCACCTCTTAAAATTTTGGTTTCAGAACAGCCAGTGCCAAATATAGACAAAAATAGCCGGTAAGATTTAAAAAATAAATACAAAGCAAAAAAAACATACGCAAAAAAACCCCACAACCTTAGCAAGTTTAATTATCACATTAAGAGACCTGTGCACTGCCCTCCCGGGTAAAAACGGGGGGGGCATCTCCAAAATGGGGGGGGCAACTTTTTTGAAACGGGGGGAAAATAAAACCGGGGGGCAAGCAGGGCTGAAAAAAAGAGAAAAAAGAGAAAAAAAGAAAAAAGAAAGGGAGAAGGGAAAGAAGGTCAAAAAAAGGTAAAAGAATATAGTAATGTTAAAATGGCTTAAAATACATTGAAATAGGCTAAAAACTGCAAAAAAGTCGCGTTGATGGCGTCGTCATAGGTCAAGAAAAATGGCGTCATAATTTCAGGGCACTTTTCCTTTTTTCGGCGGGGGCGGGGCCAATAAACCAGGGGAGGGGCATTTCCAGACCATGCACAGGTCTGCACTAAATTTAGTTTGTAGCAAAAACAAAATAAAAACATTAATAAAAAAATTCACGGTTGCTCCTTTGTTCAAAAAGTCCAAAAAATACATCAAAATGTTCCATTTTCAGCGATATTAAAGTTTTTATTAGCTATATTTCTTGATCTAGATCAATCAGAATCCCTTAAAAAACCAAAAAAAATACCACTTGAAAATTAAAAAGAAATTTCGGCTGGTTGGTTTTTGGAACATCAAGGACAAAATATAAAACTTGTTTTATAAGTGGTAAACCGATAACTAATATTTATGTTACATCTACTTTTTTCGTTCAGTTACGTATTGTTACGACGCTATTTTTTACCTTTTTTTCGCTTTTTTGTCCTTTTTTCCTTTCCTATCTTTTTCTCCTTTTTTCTCTTTTTTTCTTTTCCCCCTGCTTTACCCCCCGTTTTCTTGCCCACCCGTTTGAAAAAAGTTGCCCCCCCGTGCCCCCGTTTCGGACTTGCCCCCCGTTTAAACCTCGGGGGCAGTGCACAGGTCTGTTTACCACAGTAGTCTTGGTTTCGCCAAAATGGTGGCTAGATATTTTTGGAAGTTGTCTGAAGTAAGCATCATTCTGACAACGATAAAATAACAAAAAAAATTGATAATAATAAATAAATTTAAAATAAACGTATAATTTAAATAAGTAGCCCTTTTTTTGCAGCAAGCGGTTTTTTTTAGTTTGAAACGTTTCTGCATCAAAAAACGCTTGTTTGTTTCATACCTTTTTCATTTTCGTCGTCAATTTCAACCTTGAGAAGCCTATACATAATACATGGCAACGGAGAGTGGCCTTCTTTATTCACAAGAAGGGAGGTTTAGGCATTCTCCTAACCACATTCACAAGAGGGAGGTTTAGATTATCCTAACCACAGGGTGAAAGGAGAAAAAGTAGGGGTTTGATATCTCGCTTATTACGGGTAAGATGTCTAATTTAAGCCTTTCTTTCCCCGACTATGTTTTTTATAAGATTTTTCTGTACACCTAGTCCCCATAGGTGAGAACGGTCGGGGGAAGCTGGGGGGGGGTGGTTAACGGGGTAATCGAATTTTGAAGTCTAGGAGGGGGTCCCAGGGGGGGGCTAGATTCCGGACCACCCTGCACTTTTAGGAAGGTCGACCCGGGGTGCGAAATTTTGAACTCTCAGAGGGGCTCAGGTGGGGTGCAAGTTCCAAAGCAAAACAGTTTTAAACCATAGTAACTTTAATATTGTTCTTTTTATAGGTAATACTACATTTTATTGAACAAAAACCGATATTCTGGTATAAAAAAATTGTTAAAGCATGAATATGTGATGAAAATTCACGTTTTTGGAAGAAAATTTAGTATAAAAGAAGTACCTAAAAATTTCCCGAGGGAGGAGGGGGCGCGTCAGATTTTAAATTCTAGAGGGGGGTCAGGGGTAAAAAATTCGGAAATTTGGGGGAGGGGGGGCCCCCAAATTTTTGTCTCGGGGGGGGGGGGGGGGTCCCACAATTTTCGAGGCTAGGGGAGGGGTGGACCCCACCCTGCTTCCCCCTTTCTCACCTATGCTCGTAACTATAGATGAACAACCTTTGACGGCTGGAAGGGAGGGTCTTACGGTAGAGTGCTGGGATTTTTGACAGTTACAGGGAGCGGAGGGCCAAACCCTAGGGGTGTGTTTAAAAAAAAACGGTAGGTACGGGGAGGCTTCTTTGGGGAGGGGAGGGGGTAAAATAATCATGTACATAAACATATTCGTTTTCAACATTTCCTTTTAAGATTAAACCCTCTAAATGCAGTAGAATAAAGTTTAGTCTTGATTGAAAATATTTGCTTTAGGTTTCCGAACATTTTAAAAACATTTTCTTGTTAATTTTTGATGGATTTATTGCATAGGGGGAAGTAAACCCAAAGATACCCTGACCTCAGGGTTTTTTGGGGAAGGAAGGGGTCAAAAATGGGTATTGAGGGGAGAAGCTCCCCCTCCAAGGTGTTGGGGAGGAAGGAAGGGTCCAGAAAAGCACAAAATACCTCATCCCCGTCGACGGATCTCTGTTCGTCGGTCCATAGGGGGCACCTGAGACCTGTCGGTGGAGATTTCTTCAAACATCACAACAACATGACTTGTTCTTTACCTTGTGCCTTCCACCAGTACGGTTTCTTTGCGGTCGTGTTTATTAAACATCACAGCAACAAGCGTAGTCGCTCGCTCACTTTGCGCGATGGCTCTGGGGTTTTATTTCTAAAACATCACGACAACGAGAGTTTTTTGCCTTGCGCTTTCCCACCAGAACGGTGGTCATAGTGTCCGGCTCCTAGGCGGAGTGCCCCGCGGGACGACTGAATAGGCCTTGTAGTTCGCCAACAGTACAATGACCCTGGAGTCGTACTTCTGAAACATTACACCCAACGAAAGTTATTCCTTACCTTTCGCTTTCCTACCAGTACGGTGGCCCTAGGGTCCGGTTCCTGGGCGGAATGGCCGGGCGGTACGACTGGATATGAGGGGCCGTGCTGATCCCGACTGTCCTGGACCGCCGGTTCCAACTGCATGTACTGCCGGGCCCCGGCGATCCTTACCACGTCCAGCAGAACGTTCATCTCAGCCAATGACTGACTAAAACAATGATGTCAATATGACATCAGACCTGTGCACCTGTTTCTGGCGTAGAATGCCACTGTTTCCCTGGAGGATTTGCCCCACCTCCCTGCCCCCCCGCAAAAAAAAATGAAAAAGTACCCTAAAATTATGACGCCATTTTTTGACGATGACGCCATCATCGCAATTTTCCTGCCGTTTTGGGCCTGATTTAATGTATTTTTAAGCCGATTTTTCAGACTATTTTTTTACCCTCACTTTTCGCTTTTTTCGTCCTTTTTTCTCTTTTCCTTCTTTTTCTCTCTTGGTTTTCTCCTCCCCGCGCCCCCGTTATCGGCCCCCCGTTTAAACCGGAGGAAGAACCCGATTAATATATTAAGACTTTTTTACATATATTTTTCAAAGCTGTTTTATGCCTTTTTCTCAATAAATATAAACATAATTTTTTGATTTTGAATATTTGTGCATAGGCGTGTTTTGTCTCTTCTTATAACTATTTATGTCGGTACTGCTATTATAAATACATATAAGAAGACGAAACACACCTATGCAGCAAGGAATATTCAAAATCAAAAAATTATGTTTATATTTATTGCGAAAAAGTGCATAAAACAGCACATTAATGAAAAATATTCATTAAAAAAGTCCATTAATATATTAATGCAGACCTGTGCACTGCCCCCCCCCTCCGGGGTTTAAACGGGGGGCAATAAAACGGGGGCGCAAGCAGGGAGGAAAGAAAAAAAAGAGAAACCAAGGAGAAAAAAGAAGGGAAAAGAGAAAAAAAGGACAAAAAAAGCGAAAATAAGGTAAAAATAGGTCTGAAATGGCTTAAAATACATTAAAATAGGCCAAAAACTGCAGGAAAATTGCGATGATGGCGTCATCATAGGTCAAAAATGGCGTCATAATTTTAGGGTACTTTTTCATTTTTTTTTGCGGGGGCTGGGGCAATAAAACGGGGGGCAAATCCTCCAATAAAACAGGGGGCATTTCCAGACAGTGCACAGGTCTGATGTCATATTGACATCATTGTTTTAGTCAGTCATTGGCTGAGATGAACGTTCTGCTGGACGTGGTAAGGATCGCCGGGGCCCGGCAGTACATGCAGTTGGAACCGGCGGTCCAGGACAGTCGGGATCAGCACGGCCCCTCGTATCCAGTCGTACCGCCCGGCCATTCCGCCCAGGAACCGGACCCGAGGGCCACCGTACTGGTAGGAAAGCGAAAGGTAAGGAATAACTTTCTTTGGGTGTAATGTTTCAAAAGTACGACTCCAGGATCATTGTACTGTTGGTGAACTACAAGGCCTATCCAGTCGTCCCGCGGGGCACTCCGCCTAGGCGCCGGACACGATGACCACTGTTCTGGTGGGAAAGCGCAAGGCGAAGAACTCTCGTTGTCATGATGTTTTAGAACCATCGCGCAAAGTGAGCGACTACTCTTGTTGCTGTGATGTTTAATAAACACGACCGCAAAAAAACCGTACTGGTGGAAGGCGCAAGGTAAAGAACAACTCATGTTGTTGTGATGTTTCAGAAATACCACCAACGTCTCCAGGGCCCCCGTTATGGTGACGAACATAGATCATCGAGGGGGATGAGGTACTTTGTGCTTTTCTGCACCTCCTTCCTCCCCAACACCCTTGGAGGGGGAGCCCCTCCCCTCAATACCCATTTTTGACCCCTTCCTTCCCCAAAAAACCCTTAGTCAGGCCACCCCCTCTCGTATTTACTTCCCCCTATCAATAAATCCATCAAAAATTAACAAGAAATGTTTTAAATGTTCGCAAAACCTAAGCAAATATTTTCAATCAAGCTAAACTTTATTTACTGCATTTAGAGGGTTTAAACTTGAAGGAAATGTTGAAAACGAATATGTTTATGTACATGCATTATTTTACCCCCTCCCCCCCCCCTCCCCCAAAGAGCCTCCCCGTACTCTACCGTTTTTTTTTAAACACACCCTAGGGTTTGGCCCTCCGCTCCCTGTAACTGTCAAAAATCCCAGCACTCTACCGTAAAACCCTCCCTTCCAGCCGTCAAAGGTTGTTCATCTATAGTTACGAGCATAGGTGAGAAAGGGAAAGGCACGGTGAGGTCCACCCCCCCCCGAGCCTTAAAATTTTAAGACCCCCCCCCCCCCGAGACGAAAATTTGGGGGCCCCCCTCCCCCCAAACTTCAGAATTTTTTACCCCTGACCCCCTTTAGAATTTGAAATCTGACCCCCCCCCCTCCCCCCTCGGAAAATTTTTAAGTACTTTTTTTATAATAAATTTTCTTCCAAAAATGTGAATTTTCATCACATATTCATGGTTTTACACCCTTTTTATACCAGAATATCGGTTTTTATTCAATAAAATGTAGTATTATCCTATAAAAAGAACAAAGTTACTATGGTTTAAAACTGTTTTGCTTTGGAAACTGGACCCCACCTGACCCCCCTCTAGATTTCAAAATTTCGCACCCCGGGTCGACCCTTCCTAAAAAGCTAGGGGGTCCGGACCGGACCCCCCTGGGACCCCCCTCCTAGACTTCAAAATTCGATTTACCCCGGGTAACCACCCCCCCTAGCTTCCCCGACCGTTCTCACCTATGGTTACTAGGTGTACAGAAAATCTTATAAAAAACATAGTCGGGGAAGAAAAGGCTTAAATTGACATCTACCCGTAATAAGCGAGATATCAAACCCCTTACTTTTCTCTCCTTTCACCTGTGGTTAGGATAATCTAAACCTCCCTTCTTGTGAATGTGGTTAGGATAATCTAAACCTCCCTTCTTGTGAATAAAGAAGGCCCCATCTCCGTTGCCATGTATTATGTATAGGCTTCAAGGTTGAAATTGATGACGAAATGAAAAGGTATGAAACAAACAAGCGTTTTGATGCAGAAACGTTTCAAATTAAAAAAAACCGCTTGCTGCAAAAAAGGTCCATACTTATTTAAATTATACGTTTATTTTTAAATTTATTTATTATTATCAATTTTTTTTGTTATTTTATCGTTGTCAGAATGATGCTTACTTCAGACAACTTCCAAAAATATCTAGCCACCATTTTGGTCAAACCAAGACTACTGTGGTAAACAGACCTGTGCACTGCCCCCCGAGGTTTAAACGGGGGGGCAATTCCGAAACGGGGGGCACGGGGGGGCAACTTTTTTCAAACGGGGTGGGCAATAAAACGGGGGGGTAAGCAGGGGGAAAAGAAAAAAAAAAGAGAAAAAAAGGAGAAAAAAGATAGGAAAAGGAAAAAAAGGGACAAAAAAGCGAAAAAAAGGTAAAAATAGGTCTAAAATAGCTTAAAATGCATTGAAATAGGCTAAAAACTGCAAAAAATTCGCAATGATGGCGTCATAATAGGTAAAAAATGGCGTCATAATGTTTGGGTACTTTTTCATTTTTCCGCGGGGGGGGGGAATTTTCAAACCGTGCACAGGTCGGGGTAAATCTATTTCAGCACTGCTTAACGAGACTGATGCTGCGGCCACCACGCCAACCATACATGGGCAAGTTGGTCCGGAGTGGTGGGGGGGTTAAACCCCAAATTAGTGGGGGGTTAAAATCCGAGAAACGCAAAACACCCATATCGTTTTTTTTTCTGGGATGCATTTTACCCATATCGTTTTTCGATTTTGAAGGAAAAATAGGAAAAAACGCTAATTGTAGGTCGAAAAGCCCTTTTTATTACATTTTTGAGCTTTTATTGCTTAAAACATTCGTTTTGACCTTAAAACTTAAGTTTGGAAGCAGTTAGAACTAGAAGTCATTTTAAAGACATTTTTTTTTACTTTTCCAAAATTGGGGGGGTTAGCCTTTTCTCTCCCCCCCCCACTTCTGAGTGGGGGGGTTAAACCCCCCTTCTCAGAATTTAGGGGGGGGGGTTAACCCCCCTAACACGCTCCGGGCCCATGTATGCCGCTAACCCCTTCGAACGTCGAACTGTAATTAATTACTGTAGTTCGAATTCGAAATCCACGCGATAAAAGCGTAATTTTTATAAATTTATTACGTAACTCATGGGTTTCAGCCTTTCAGGCTATGGGTGAGGCGCAGTTGGTGCTGAAACAACTCAATCAGCGTCTGGCCGCGGCCACCAATCTGGCCCAACCCAGCACCGGTAGGGGTAAATCCAGCACGGCCACCCCGCCCACTCCCTCCGCGACCAGCGGGGGTGGCGGGGACGGCCAATACCTGAAGGAACTCTCGGACATGGTTAAGCGATGGCGGCTAAGGAAAGTGGGCAATACGATATACGGAGATCTGGGATATCATACTTGTAAGCGTATAGCATTCGTGAATATGGATATTTTGTAAGCGTATAGCATTCGTGGATATTATACTTGTAAGCGTATAGCATTTTTTAAATGAGTAGAATTTTGTTGAACCGGAAATACGAGGTGGAAAACCCAGAGGGAGTGCACAGGTCTGGGTAACCATTTAAGGGCATAGGTGGGCAGGGGTGGGGGTTGGGGGGTTATACCCCCCCCTCCTAAAAAAATCCCGATTATAGCCGACACCCGACACCCCCCTCCTAAAATTAAGGAGTACCCCAGACACCCCCCTAAAATTAGGGGAGTCCAAGTACTAAAAATGGAGTATTTGAAGTATACCCCAAAAAAATTTTGGGACACCCCCTCCCGAATTGCGGGGATCAGGTATACCCCCCAAAAAAAATCCGGGTGGCTGCCCACCTATGTTTAAGGGCGTATCCTTACCCCCCATTCCGGGATACCTCAGGGGCCGTATGCAGAAATGTGTCTAAAAGCTAGGACTAGAAGTCATAGGTTTCTGTGACTAATTTGAGATAGTCCGACTAGAATTAGTCATAGCCTTATAGCTCGAGCTAACCGTATGCACAAAAGGGGCTATGACTATGACTAATTCTAGTTCGAGCTACTTTGATTTAGTCGCATGATTTTTGTGCGGTTTACGTATTATTTCGCACGTTTTTGTCGATAAAAATGCATTATTATTAAAATTTGACATTAAGGAATAATGTTTTTGCACGTTTTCGGCGTTTTATAAGTAATTTACATTAAAAAACACAAATGAAAATAATGAATAACACAAAATAACAAAAAATAACAAAATAACACAAATGAAAAGCTTTTGCAAAAAGACTTTGTTCAACATTAATCCAGTTATTTTTGTGCTAGTTATTTTGTTGTTTACAAATAAGCCGATTTTCTAACACCCTAAATTGGTGGCCGAAATTAAGGCGTGGCCGAAATTAAGTCAGTTACCCTAATAGAGAAGAATATGACACTCAGTGAATTCACTGAATTCATACGTGTTTAATATGAGAGGGATGAATTGTTTGTTATATTCTTCTCTATTATACTTCCTTGCTATTACTAAAAATATATAAGATTCTCAAAAGCGTTTGGAGTATCTCATGTTTTTTCTTTTAAATTTTGACATGTAGGGTAACTGACTTAATTTCGGCCACCTTTTTTTATTTTTTTTAATCAGTTTTTTCTGGTTTTTTCAATCAAGCCAAAATTTGGCCTAAAAATCAAACAATAGCTATAGTTGTTATTCCAGTGCAAAGTTTGAATATTTCTGTTACACTTAAAAATCAGTGAAGGTTTAAATATTTTTTTAAAGTGGCCGAAATTAAGGCGCGTGCCATTTATTTCGGCCACCTACAAAAAACTGACCATAACTATTGCTTAAACAATCAATAAAAATTTCTAAAGGTTGCAAATTTACCCTTAGGTATTGTTCTTGGTACATATAACTTAATTTTTCCCGCTTGCGAACTTTAATAGTTATTAGCAAGACTTTAAATAATTATGTCAAAACCTTAAAAAAACAAGTTTTAAAAACTTGTATTTTTTGTTCAATTTTTATTTTTGGCTTAAAAAACGTCAAAACAAAGTCAAACGAGCAAAAAAAATTCTTTATAAATACGGTAGTACAATAATATTTAAAAACAGCAAAAAACGGCAGGTTCTTTCACCTAAGTTTTAAGGTGGCCGAAATTAACGGAATCTTAAAATGCGCTGTTAGTTAAACGCATTGCAAAATAATTTTGAAGAAAATATCAAAACATGAAAATTAACAACTTTGAGCGTTCAATAGAAGATATTGTCACAACTCCCGCTGTGTTAATGTTTCAGAAATATGACGTCTTATAAATACGAGTTGTAATGTAACACTGTCGAGCGATGGTGTAACGCAGCACGTCAGTCAATGAGGTACTGAGGCTGGAGATTACAGGTTCAAGTCCTGTATCGCTCATTTTTCAGCCAAAAAAGCTAAAAACAGCAAATTGTTTCGCAATCTTTCTTTCAAAAACTCGATTTATTCGGCCTCATATTTCTGGACGTTACAATATTATAAAGTTATATATTGCTTCGTTCTAAATTTGATGCAGTTTAAACACAAAGCAAAAATTAAGAAAATCATAAAAATTCACTTTTTATATGAAAATGTTGATAATGTAGAATAATAAAAATAAAAAACTTTAGCAAAAACACTTTATTCAACATTAATCCAGTTACTTTTGTGATAGTTCCTTTATGTTTTAAAAATAAGCCAAATTTCTAACACCTTAAATTGGTGGCCGAAATTAAGGCGTGGCCGAAATTAAGTCAGTTACCCTAACTTGGTTTAAGCTTCTTTAAGTAAATTTTTACTAGTTAAACTCAAACAATTTATACAGAATCAGTTTAGCCCAAAGTTCGGTTAACCTCTAGCGAACTTTCAACAATTTAATTTCGATATTTTGTAATGTAGTCACACGTTAAGCCTCATAGGTATGAGGCTAGCGATCTCTGACTACTTTTTTAGTCCGACTATTTTCTAGTCACATTTATGCATACGAGTTAGTCTCAGCTCTGACTAAAAGTCCTAGTTAGTAGTCGGACTACCCCTAGTCTTAGCCCCTAGTCACATTTCTGCATACGGCCCCTGGTCTATATACCTAGGGTGTATAAAATTCAACCCTCCCTTTATACGTTATACCCAGATCGGATGGTCGGTGAGGATCTCACTTTTTCTGCATCACCTCAGAATTTTTTTAGCTTTAAAATGTCATATAGTATTCGTGATCACGTCATATATGTTTTGCTCTGTGGGATAGGTTGTCGGAGGAGCAGCGGCAAAACAGGGCTTCAAAATGAAGGTGCAAATATGAATGCCTAAAAGAATGCCGCGCGGGCGGGTTATTAGAAAGGCACGGGCGCGTTATTAGATATAAATGCGGGCGTCCCTTTATGCGCGCGGTGTCCTTTGATGCGCACGGGATTCCTTCCTTTTAAAACAATGGATTTTGCCCAGCGTGATTATCACTTATATTATACTATGGGGAAGTCGTAGTTCTAAAATAGGAAGCTAACATTAGTTGCCTCTTTCCACATAAAATAATAAATTCTGAAATGACGAGTAACTCATTTTTAAATTAAAAGAAACAGAGTCAGTCGATCAATCAGTGGCATGCCCAGGATTTCATTTGGGCGGGGGCGGTGTGGGGGGTAATACTAACCCTAAAAGGTGGTCTGGGAGGTGGCAGCCCCCCAGAAACGGGGGGTCTGGGCATACATGGGCAAGTTGGTCCGGAGTGGGGGGGTTAAACCCCAAATTAGGGGGGGTTGAAATCCGAGAAACGCAAAATACCCATATCGTTTTTTTTCTGGAGTGCATTTTACCCATATCGTTTTTTGATTTTGAAGGAAAAATAGGTTAAAAACACTAATTTTAGGTCAAAAAGCCCTTTTTATTGCATTTTTGAGCTTTTTACTGCTTAAAACATTCATTTTGACCTCAAAACTTAAGTTTGGAGGCAATTAGAAGTCATTTTAAAGACATTTTTTTTCTTCATTTTTCCAAAATTGGGGGGGGTTAACTTTTTCCCCCCCCCCCCCCACTTCTGAGTGGGGGGGGGGTTAAACCCCACTTCTCAGAATTTGGGGGGGGTTAACCCCCCCAACCCCCCCCCCCGTGCCCATGTATGGGTCTGGGGGGCGAGAGCCCCCAGCGGGGTCAAGGGGCGGTGCCCCTTTTCAGAGGGGTCCAGGGAGCAGAATGCCCCCGGGGAAAAAATTTTAATTTTAGGCGCTAAAATACACTAGAAATTTTAATTCCAGATGATTTTTATTACAAAATTTAAGGTTTTTTATACCATGCTTTTCGAAGGCATCAGGAAAGTTTCTGTATTTAATATTAAAGAAAAAATTTTTCTCTCCCAAAATTTAAAAAACGTAAGGGTCCCCCCTCACAAAAAAATCCGGCTTCGCCGGATTTCCGGGGGGGGGGGGGCGGCCGCCCACCCCCCGCCCTCCCCCCCTGGGCACGCCACTGCGATCAATTAAATCCAGTCGGTGCTTCACATTAGCAGAGTATTTACTAGCTTTGACGCCGTTTAGTAATAATATATAGCTATTAATACGATTAAGTGTGTGTTCTAAATTCACATCACATCCGCGGACGTGGGCACGGGTTTGGAAATTCGCATCTGCCTTGTGCCTTTGCAGATTTTTAAATTTGCATCTACCGATGTGAGTTATTTTATAGATTTTTCACCCTTTTTAAACTAAAGTTTTAAGATCTGAATGAGTGTTTTAGTAATAAAAAGTTCAAAAATGCGATAAAAACGGTTTTTGCCCTAAAATTCGCGGTTGTTTTGCTTATTTTCCTCAGAAATAAAAAAAATGCATTTCAGAAAAAAACGATATTATGGTATAATTTATTAAATATAAATCTGCATCCGTGTATTTTAAATTTTGATATATTTTCACATCCAAAAAATATATATAATGAATTTGTTGGACAAAAATATTTTAAATTTGCAAAAGCTCCATTATTCATGGGTTTCGTGCGGTTCAAAAGAGCTTTTATAAACTCCCCTTAAAAAAACCTTGTTATATTTCTTAGTTTTATTAGATTTGTTGCTTAAATTTGAACAAGTCAAAAGTATGAATTTACAATGAAACATTAGCTTTCTGGGTTATTTTCTAAACTGTAGACATGAGATTTACACTGGTATATTAACTGCATGTAACGTGTACCAGGTGTCGGTGTTATGCATGATGTATAAGAAAGACGTATTAGCAGGCAGATGACTTAGCTTTTATATAAACCCACAGATTTAATGTTTTAACAAAGATATGAAAATTAGTTAAAAAGTTAAAAATTACAATAAAAAGTTAAAAAATGCAATAAAAAGAGCTTTTTGACCTAAAATAAGTTTTTTACCTATTTTTCCTTCAAAATCCAAAAACGATATGAGTAAAATGCACTCCAGAAAAAAACGATATGGTTATTTTGCGTTTCTCGGATTTTAACCCCCCCCCCCTTAATTTAGGGTTTCATCCCCCCCCACTCCGGATCAACTTGCCCATGTACGGTTTGGCGGTATATTATTTCTAAATATATTTCTTTTCTAAAAATATATTTTATATCTATTCTAAAAATAAAATAAAAAACAAGAACAAAGAATTTTATTTATAGATAATAATATTTTATTTTAGAGTAAAAACTGCTTGTTTGCTTAAAAATCGTTTGGAAAATTTTCATTCCGTTCTAAATAATTCAAAATCTAAATTTAAAATTATGCCACAGATTTTAGCTTGTTTTGTTTGTTTGTTTGTTTGTATAGAAATCCCAATCTTTCCCATATAAAATGGAAATAGCTATTCATATCATCTTACACAATATTAGAACTCACGACTACTAATACAGACCATTGCAGCATGATATGACCAAGGACGATCTAGTTAAAGGATTTAAGGCCCCCTCGATAACCTACAATGGGGATTACGCCACTCTGGAGGTCGTGGTTGATTTGGTTCACCAAAACCGCCATTGCCACCTTAGTGAGGTAATTGCCACGTTACGTGTTGTGGCGTAGCGGCTTGCCGCGCTGAGGGGGCTGAGGTCCTTACCGTGTGGCCATTGCGGCCTAGCCCACAACCGGAGGAGTAAGCTTATCTTTTTACATACACTATTTGTGCAACCAAAAAGATAAGCCTTCCTCTCCCACGGTAAAGCTCAAACCGACCAAACGTAGGCCTAGGGAATCAGTGTGAGATAGGTAAAATATCCTTTTTATTTTTATTATTCTCTCTGTATTATTAAATGTGACCCTCACATCTAATCCCTAAAATCCTCTGATAGGGGTGGGGCTTTGACTAACATTCTACATCAACAACAGTGCTGATATAGGGTGGTAGGCGGTAATATGGAATATCCATGGCCGGCCCGCTTCAGCTTTAAAAAAAAAAAAAAAAAGGATTTAAGGAAAGGACATGTTATAATTATTATTGTAACTAACTTAACTACTAAATATAAATTGTTCTGGATTGATTGCCTGTTTTGAGCATCTTGATTAAATGATTGTCCTGATCATCTTCGTTCATCGTTTGTTTCCCCAATTTTATTTATCAAACCAATCCGATTCCGCACACATAGTAAAATGAACTGCAAAAAACGATATGATCAAATTTTGTCCCCTCTAATTTTAACATCCCTTATCTACTAAAACCGCCTATTTAGGCCTAAAAAGTGTATTTAAACACTCTTTTTAACTAAAAAACCGTGTTTTTGATAGTAAGTAAAAAAATATATTTCCAAATTGGTCGGGAGGGAGGAGGGGTGTCAGCCTCGCTAGGGCGGGGGGCCAGGCCGGACCGCTCTCGAGCTTTGAGGGTGAGGGGGGTGCCCCTGAATTTTTTTAAAGGAGGGTTCAAAATTTTGGCTCTAAGGGGGGTGGACCCCTCCAGACCTGTGCACGGTCTGGAAATGCCCCCCGTTTTATTGGAGGATTTCCACCCCCGTTTTATTGCCCCCCTCCGCCAAAAAA
Organism: Microlaimidae sp. YZB2_3; assembly: GCA_030248175.1. Taxonomy (NCBI): domain Eukaryota; kingdom Metazoa; phylum Nematoda; class Chromadorea; order Desmodorida; family Microlaimidae; species Microlaimidae sp. YZB2_3. The sequence continues at coordinate 20,747 of JASAMX010024489.1, forward strand.
AATGAAAAAAAGTATCCTAAAATTATGACGCCATTTTTGACCTATGATGACGCCATCATCGCGAATTTTTTGCAGTTTTTAGCTTATTTCAATGTATTTTAAGCCATTTTAGACCTATTTTTACCTTATTTTCGCTTTTTTTGTCCCTTTTTTCTCTTTTCCCTTTTTTTCTCCTTTTTTTCTCTTTTTTTTTCTTTCTCCCCTGCTTGCCCCCGCCATTTTATTGCGCCCCCCCGTTTCCCGTGCTCCCCTCATTTCGGAATTGCTTCCCCCCCCCCCCCCCATTTTAACCCGGGGGGGCAGTGCACAGGTCTGCCCCTCTGTCCCTTCCCTCACCCAAAAAACATCTATGGTTTATATAAAACTCGTCCTCGGCAAGTCGACCCTCCTCTCTTAAAATTTATGTAGGGTGTCCGGACTCCTTTTCCTAGAGTTCAAACTATCATTTTCCGGGTAGTAACCACGGAACTGAGCTTTCTTTGACACCCATTATTAATAAAAGTTTTTTTGGTTGTTAGCAATTTTAACGATATTTTTTCTAATTTAAACTAGTTTTAATTTTCGTTTAGTCGGAACGAAATTTAGCCCTGGTTCAACGTTCGAAGTGCGCCGATCCGCTGGTGATGACGCCAGCGACTCGCTAACGTCATCTTCGTCGATAACACCGTCAACTGTTCTCAACGTCAAAATCCCGAAAGATTTGGAAATCAGAAAGGAGCTGGTCATCACGCTATCCAGAGGTTTGTTTGCTTATCTCTGGATTATTCATTTATTTGCCTATATTACGCTGTAAATATTTTGTTTGGACGCATGTGCGTTTAGTGGCTTGCATCAGAAAATTTTAATGCAGGAGAATGTCTAGCTTTACCCTAAATTTTCACCAAATTCTTGCAAAAATAAAATCTCAAATGCTACTTTTCCCCGCTCACGACTCCCTTTTTTTGCACTTCCTGCGGCTTTTTTCGCGTTGCGATTTTTGTTTAATCGCTTAGACGTTTGCTTAGCTGTAGTGCTGAAAAAACCATTATTAATAGCTAAAAAAACTGACATTTTGTTGGTAATCACAGCGCAAAATAATAGCAGAAAACGGGGGATTTGTGTTATGAAATGACACACATGAATTGTATGAAATTGTTTTTTTCTGACTAAAATGCATTGCTTGCTACAATTGTTTTTTATTTACTTAGAAATATATTAATTCAAACACTTTAATTAAAACTGCTATCTTTTTTATATAATTATCAGTTTGGCCTTTATAGCTAAAAATCCTTAGATCCAAAAACTTTTGATTTCATGGAATTTATGTTACACACCGTAATATTCTTTTTTTCAATTTTCTAAGATCACATAAGTTAATCTCTTTTACCCTTCTAAGTGAATCTCTTTTAAGCAGAAAGTTACCTCCTTCTCCCCAGGCCCTTGAAAATTATGGTATTTAATTTATTCTTCTTCTCTTCCTCCATCTTCCTTCTGTGCATAATATAATTTAATTTAACACATTAAGTTGGTTAGTAAGTTGTGCACTTTATTTTTTTTTTCTTAGATGAAGCGTCAAGTAACGAAGAAATTAAAGTAAAACGGGAAAACCCACCCGACCAGCAAAAAGATTCCAACACGTCTCAAAATTGGCGTCAATTTTTGGACTTAGCCCAACGAACTCTAATTAGTCGGGATTTGTTCAGACAGGTTAAATTAAATTATTAAAAAAGTGTTTACTTAGACCATAATCAGACACTTTAAGATGTTTAAAAAATTAATCAAATCAAAAGCATTAGGGTATCTGACTTAATTTCGATCAGGCCTTAATTTCGCTCACCAATTTTGGGTGTTAGAAAATTGGCTTATTTTTAAAACACGAAAGAACTATCACAAAAAAAAACTGGATGAATGTAAAATAAAGTATTTGTGCAAAATTTTTTATTCGTGTTATTCTGTATTTTTAACACTTTCATACAAAAAGTGAATTTTTTGTGATTTTCTGGATTTTCGCTCTGTGTTTAAACTGCATCATATTAAAATATAGCAATAATAACCTTAAAATAACTTCTAATTAAGGTTTAAAATTGTTAATTTTTGTGTTTTAATATTTTCTTTGAAATCACTTTGCAATGCGTTCAACTAACTGCGCAAATTAAGATTCCTTTAATTTCAACCACCTTGAAACTGTGACCAGGAAGGAATTTCTTAAGACTAATATATAAACACAACACATTAAAAAAGTCAGGTTATTTTCTTGGCGGAGGGATGCAGTCATATAGTGAACATAGTAAATATCAAATTCAATGGGTTTCTCCACTTAATTCGCCAATTACCACAATATGAGTACTAATGTTTAAAAAAGTTGTGTAAAGTAAATTAAAATCAAACACTAAATTTCACCGACTTCGACTCCGACTCCGTCCATAATCTACCGTAATTTACCGTAGTTTTTAACATTATGCAAATTTTGTCAGTGTTGATTAAATTACATAATATTCGTCCAATATATCACGGAAATTAACCATATTTTAAGTTGTAAAAGTTTTTAAAGCTTTTTACAATACTTTTAAAACCTTTTTGTGTCCGGAAAGAATATTTTCGGCATAATATCTTCCGAAATAAATATTTTTTTATTTAAGCAGTAAACTATTCGGAATTTAAATAGTTTCAGGCTTTATCTTGATTTGTAGGTTTCGCTTAGGCTTAGAAAAAATAATGTTTCTTTGTCTTAAATTTTTATTGCTAAATTTTCTAACATAAAACATCTTTGATATTTATCATAACAAATGTTTCAATTTAGAAACCAAAAAACCGTGAAATTTAACCCGTAACCATGCTGTATATTTACATGAAAAATCCTTTATCAAACAAATCAAAGCACGAATCTAAACCATGTTTTTGCTCTAGATTGGAAGTTTATCAATAATTGGAAGTCAGACCTGTGCACGGTCTGGAAATGCCCCCCCCCCATTTTATTGGGGGATTCGCCCCCCCCCCCCCCCGTTTTATTGCCCCCCCCCCCCCCGCCGCCAAAAAATGAAAAAGTGCCCTAAAATTATGACGCCATTTTTGACCTATGATGACGCCATTATCGCGAATTTTTTGCAGTTTTTAGCCTATTTCAATGTATTTTAAGCCATTTTAGAGCTATTTTTACCTTATTTTTGCTTTTTTTGTCCTTTTTTTCCCTTTTCCTTTTTTTTCTCCTTTTTTTCTTTTTCTTTTTCCCCTGCTCGCCCCCCCCGTATAAAACCCCCGGGGGGCAGTGCACAGGTCTGTAATCAGTTTCTCGAGATTAATTACTTATATTCCTTTTTAAATTTGGTAATTTTATGGTTTTTAAACTTAATTTAATGTTTTTATCTTGTAATGCAGTTAAAAATTATTAATTTCTAAAAAACTACACGTAAAAAAAGCTAAATTGATTAAAAAAAAACATTCAAATTGGTTTATTTTTCGAGATTCTGTTAATTCCGCCTAACCTGCACATCAATATATAATTTGCAGAAATTTGAGGCGGAGTCGCAGTCGGAGTCCGTAGAATTTAGTGTTTGCCAAATGAAAACACAATAAAAATGTTAGGTTATTTCCGTTGGAGGAGGGATGCTGTCATAAGAATTACGTAGTGAACATCTGTGCGGGTTGAAGTAATTGATGATTTTGGAACAATTACGTAGTTATCTACAAAGAGAACATACATCTGTGCGGGTTGAAGTAATCCAGAAAAGGAAACCCCCAAAGGGGAGAAAAGTAACCTCTTCAATTTTGGAACGAGAAAAATTCTTAAGACTCCGCAATTAATTTAGGTTGAGGGATAAAAACCCCCCAACCAAGAAAAAATGCATAAAAAGCTTTTTGTAAAAAAGTCAGGTTATTTTCTTGACGGAAGGATGCAGACACATATGAAACATGAGAGATAAGCAAGGGTCGGTGTGGAATTAAACCCCTCCTTAAACCTCCTGTAACGTCTTGTTTATCCTTAAAGTTGATAAATTTTGGTTTTATTTTTTATAATCGTTTTTTTTGTGTTTTAGGCTTTCGTTTTGTTTTTTTAATATGAAAGGTGGCTGAAATTAAGGCTGATTGTTTTTTTTTTAGGTAAAAATATAAAAAAACTCAATAAAGTGGAATAACATTTTTACCAGGTTTTCTTTAATGTTGGCTGGCTGCAACAAAAGCCATTTTATGTTCAAATATTTTTTCATGCCAAAAAATTCAATAAAAACCACGTGTTAATAAAACATGTGTTTTTTAAGGTTTTGACATAATTATTTAAAGACTTGCTAATAACTATAAAAGTTTTTTAACGGGAAAAAATTAAGTTATATGTACCAAGAAAAATACCCAAGGATAAATTAGCACCCTACCAAGAAAAATACCTAAGGATAAATTAGCAACCTTGAAATATTTTTATTGTTCGTTTTACCAATTTTAGTTATATCCAGTTTTTTTCTAGGTGAGCGCCTTAATTTCGGCCACTATAAAAACAAAGTTTAAATCTCCACTGATTTTTAAGTCTGACAGAAATGTTTAAATTTTGCACTGGAATAACGAAAAAGCTGTCGTTTGATTTTTAGATCAAATATTGGCTCGATTAGAAGAACCAGAAAAAAATTTTAAAAAAAATAAAAAAGGTGGCCGAAATTAATTCAGCTACCCTAACAGTTGGTTTTTTAAACTGACTATTATTTCAATTTTAATCAACTTTTTTATTAACTTATTTTTTGTGAATTATTCCAGTTAGCGCAAGAAGCCGTATCTCTGGCCAGCCGAGTATGCCTGGTGAAAGACGAGAGTTTGACAGTCTCCTTGGGCAAAGGCTACCTCCTCAATGTTCAACTCGCGTCCCCGGAGAATAGAAGCAGCTTACTCTCCCGTCCAGGGCACAAACATTTGAGAACCCTGGAACAGAATCTGCAAAGGATGTTTTCCGAGGTAAGGTTATTTTTATTTTGTTTGTTTTCAGAGGCAATAAACTTATCAGTTTTACATTGTTAACAAAACAGAGCTTTTGTTTTTGAAGTTTTAATTTCAAAAAAAAAACAGAAACGTAGGACACAGTAAAAATTTTGCGAGTTGTTTTTTATATTATTTTATAATGCTCACAAATAAATTTTTTTTTGATTTTTTAAAGCATGTCTTATAACAACAAAACTGGTGGATTAAAATTACAGTTTCAAAGAGTGCAGCTTTTTTGTTTTTAATTTTGATGCTATTTTTTGGCGAAACCTTACTTTGTTCCTCAAAACCTGATTTTTTCATTGAAATATAATTAACGGTTTAAAAAAGTTAATCTTTTTGTAAAAACGGCTAAAATACGGTGTTTCTAGGCATATTGTACTTAAAGAATTTTGATTTTGATGCAAAAAGTTTTGTTATATAAAAATCTAAAAAACATGCATACTTTTAACTTTATTGTGATACCCTGATTGCTTATTTTAATTTTTTGTCGAAATATTAGTGCTTAGTGAAAACTACCATTGATTGTTATGGAATTTTCATAAAACGGTGCAAGCGGAAACTCAGTGGACAAGTATTTTATACAAATTATCGATTTCCTTCGTCTGTTCTGTTTGTTGTCAAAACCGACATTAATTTTTAGAATAATTAAATTGAATTTTTTTCTCTGTTGAGAATAACAACAGGAGATTTAAAATTAGTTGTTTTTTTTTTAATTCCATGCAGGTTTGCCGACTGTTTTCCCGCTTCCTGCATTTCTTTTTTTAATGATCAGATAACAGAATTATTATTTTACTAAGCATAGTCTATGCATAGTTTAATTCTACTGTTTCGTCATTTCACTATTCTTTTTTTTTTCTTTTCTTTTTTTCATCAACAACATCAAATCTGCCACTTAATCGCCGCCAACATAAACTACATACAATTCTAACAAAATATCAATAAAGATAGCTATCTGAAATGACTTTAAAGGCTCAAAAAGAATGCTTATTTAAGTCAGTTTTAAAACTTTTCCTGAATGCATCCAAAGAATCGACAGTTACTTGAGATTGAAGTAGATTGTTCCAAGGTATAACCACCCTATTTGCAAAAGAAAATGTCCTTGCATTATTTCGTCTATCTTCAACTGCCAATTTAAAGGGATGACCACGGGTGGGCTGCAGGTTAAACTTAAAAAAATCATTCGCTTGCAAATTGTTTAAGCAAAGAATTTTAAAGCACTCATATAAATCAGTTTTGTCTCTTCGGTCCTTTAATCTTTCTAAACCTAGGTAATCCAGTCTTTGTTCATAACCAACAGGTAACAACTTGCATTTATAAAACAACCTCCTAGTATATTTTGTTGCACTTTTTCCAAAATGTTTATATCTTTTTGTAAATAAGGGTTCCAAACTGCACTAGCGTACTCCAGAATTAATCTAACATAGGACTAATACGCGTTGAGGAGATTATTTCTAGTTTTTGAATTGAATGTTCTAAAAATTAGTGATGTCACTCATTGCTTTTTTTGCTGTGATTTCACAGAGTTTAGAGAATTTCATATCATGAGATATATAAACGCCTAGGTCACGCACCAATTCTGTAGTTGCAAGTGCATTATTACCAAGCTTATATTTACAAATTAACTCTTTGCTATGATTTCTAATATAAAGAACTTCACATTTATGATCAGATAATTGCAATTGCCAGTCTTGTCACCAGCTGTATTAAACAGCTGGTCACTGGCGGGCTTTTTGTACTGTCCCCCCCCCATTTAGAGATTTCTTCGGCTCGCACCGGGGGGTTGGGGGGATTAACCCCCCCCCCATTCTGAGAACTGGGATTTACTCCATCTAGAAGTGGGGGGAGAGAGAGTCAAACCCCCCCCCCAATTTTTTGGAAAACGAAGAAAAAAATGTCTTTAATGACTTCTACCCCCCCCACTCAGAAGTGAGAGAGGAGAAAAATTAACCCCCCCAATTTTGAAAAATGAAGAAAAAAAATTCTTTAAAATGACTTCTAACTGCCTCCAAACTTATATAGGATATATATATATATATATATATATATATATATATATATATACAGCTCTGATATATTCTATCTAAATCTTTTTTACCCAAAATCGCACACAAAAAACCACCCCCAAAAAAAACCGAAAAAACCCTGCTCCATGCAACCCCCCCCCCCCCCCCCCGCCCCCCCCCCCCCCCACCCCCACCCCAACAAACACCCCCCCGAAGTCTTAAGGTTTGAATGTGGTAATCTTACGCTTATGCCAAAGTTTTTTTCTTTTGATTTTGTAATTAACTTCACATTTTTGTATATGTATTGGATATTGTATAAGTTTTTTTCTTATTTGTAAATAATTTTTTTCCAGGCACATACATGTCTGTTGATTCCTAACAACAAAATATCCTTGAATCTCTGCCAAGCATTTTCTGCTGTGCCAGATTCCTCAAATAAAATTTTCCAGTTGATTGTAAATAAGTACAAACTTAGCATATCATAATCTGCTTTTAAAAAATCAGGTATGTAGTTTTGAATCTAATTTTTAGGACTGTCAAATATTTTAAGATTAATTTCAGATAAAATAGGGTCATGGTCTGATTTTGAAAAACTGGGCGCAACAGTGACATTATTAAATACTTCTCTATCGTTTGTGAACAAAAGATCCAGATAATTATTCTCACGAGTTGGTTATGAAACAAGCTGATACATACCTAGCTCAATAAGAAACTCAAACCAAATATTTTCATTTTACATGTTTGAAGTTATTTTATCTTAAGACCAATCTACTCCTGGCAGATTGAAATCTCCTGTTAAAACAATGGTTCCTACAAAGGTTTCTGTTAAATTCCTAATTAGCTCAAATATTAGATTGTCTTTTTCTTTGCTAGTACTAGGTTTTCTATAAATACCAATGAATCTCAGTTTAGATGACTTCTGTAGAAGAATGTCAACCGTTACTAGTTCTATTATTGCATCATACTTTTCCTCGATTTCAACTTCAACTACTTTAAAAATAGTTTTAATTAATAGAACTGCTCCACCTCTTCGCAACTGCTGTCGATTCCTTTGATAAACATTAAATTCTCTATTTTTGATGATCATTGCATTAGAAGTTGTTTCAGTGAGCCATGTTTCACAAATAAAGCAGATATCAACATCACCATAGATAAGGCTATCTCCTGAAATCAGAGCATCAAGCTCGTCTAAGGAGTTAAGGCTTTTTGCATTCATACACAAAATTTTTATACTAGGTATAAGCTTAAGTTTATTACAATGGTAATTAAGTCGCGAAATAACCTATTTTAAAACCTTTAGGGGAGCTTTGAGAAAATGTCAAACAAAATGGGATCACCATCAGCAGAATACCGAAGTGAAACCTTTTTATTCTGCTCTCTTAGCTCCCAAAATTTGCCAAGCAACTCTTTTTGACAGAGTCTCTGTTCCTCAGTCAGAGACGGCCTTACGTAAACTTTGTCATATTTGGTGGAATCCCTTAGGCGACCGCCTGAATGAACTAACTTATTACGAATATGTTTATTAATTAACCTAATTTTCAGCAGCCTGGGGTGGTCGCTAGCTCTTCCAATACGAAAAATTTCAATTGGGTGGATGAATTCACTCGTATCACTACTATCAAGAGTTTTTAATAACTCAGCCACGTTTTCCTTTTCTCTGTTATCATTCTCCGAAAGGCCAGAATAGAAACAACCAGCATAGTCTGATGTTCTTTTCAGACCTCCATGCGCTTCAAATAACTGTCCATCATAATAGGTATTAAACCATTTAATACCTTTTTTGCACACCGTGGAAACCAGCTCCACATCAACAGCAGAAGCCCGTGCTTCCTCCATCAGGGCGAGCCTCTCCTCCACATCCGCCAACTTCTGCTGCAAAGCCGCATTCTCCGCTTCTAGCCTGGCGATTTAATTTGTTCTGGTTGAACTCATTCTTTTCTTAAGTTATCTCAAATACTTGGGTAAAAATGGGGCAAAGTTTCAGGTTTTTTAGTTAATCAATAATATCTCGACTCATGGGTACTTTAATTTGTTAACATTTAAATCTACCGTTATTAAAATTAAGTTAAACGTGCGTTATTACATCTAGCGTTGTTAAAATAAGTTGAAAGTGCGCTTGTTCTTTTTTATTTAGTTTATAAGAAAAGTTATTGTACTGAAAAATAAAATTTTTTAATTGTCTTAAGTATAGAATACCCTAAAACATCCTATTGTGACATTTTTGAAAAGTTGTAATATTTACAGAACTGTTAAAGAGATAATTCGACAAAAGGTACATGGTTTTGGGATAGAGAGTATTGTTTTTACCAAAAAATCACAGACTGTACCTTATCCTCAAGTAAGATTAATAATTAAACCATTATTTTACTTTATTGGTTTCGCTAGAACTTCTAGCAACAATTTTCTTAATCCTTATTTTAAAAATTTAATTATTTTTAATTTATTAATTAAAATTTTAATTTTAATTAATTTAATTAATTAATTTTATATTATTTAACCATCGAAATTTCCCTAAAATTGCCTTTTTTTTTAGTATAGAATTTTTAGACTACTTATTAATTTTCAGATGTTAGAACAAGAACAAGCGACTTTTATCAAACCCATATCTTTACCTGCAACAATCAGCAGAGGTGAATAAGAAGTTGGCGGCGGCCAATGCCAACCAACCTATTGCAGAAGTATTAACTTTTGTTATGTTACGTTCAAAACACGTTTTAAGTAAAAAAAATATTGAAGAATATGCTAGGGTAGTGCATTTAATTTCGGCACTTTTTTGTTTTTTCGATGTAACTTTTTACTGTATGCCTCGATTTTCATGTTTGATAGCTATTTTAAAGCTTTCACGATACTGCGTTGCGTCACAAAACTTTCACTGTACGAAAGTATCTTTTTTACCTAATTAAATAAGTTTTTAAAAAAATGGAAAAAAAAAATTGCCGAAATCAATTATGTGCATTTAATTTCGGCACTTTAGAAACAATCGATTGTTTCTCCGTCAAAAAATCATCATTTTCAGAAATTTAAAAGCCTTTTATTATCTCCAGACAGCTTTCTTTAATTTAAGCTTCTACTGGTTGTTTAACGTGTAACTGGCAAAGAGTTACAGCTATAATGCCAAATGGTATCAAAATGAGCAATATTTTGGAAAAAAGTGCATTTAATTTCGGCACTTTTTAAAAGGACCCTCTTAATCGAGTTTAAGTGCAGTGCTATGATCCCTAAACATTTAGACGTTGTCTTTTAACGATTTACAACTACAATTTAACATCCTACCACTTAATTCAATCCGTTTTTACCTACAGCATATGAGTACCGAAATTACACTATTTTATTTTTAAAACATGATTGCACCAGACGAATTATAGTAGAACCACGGGGACTAAAAATTTAGGAAATAAACTAAATTTTACCAGTACAGTTTAATTTTTAAACCAATTTATTGCGATAATCGTGAAATGCCCATGTTCTAAAAAACCAGTAACAAATTTATTTTTTATAAATCACATAATTTCACATGAAAATATCACAACATAACAAGTAAAAAGCTCACGACAGTCATCTACATATAATTAGCTCTCATTTGAGCTAACAAACGTCGTATTCCGTCTAGAATTACCAAAGATATAGTCCAAAATCAAAAATGCCCAATTGGGAAAAGTGCCGAAATTAATGCACTACCCTAAAGTCGTAAAAAACGGTTTTTAATTTATAATCTTATTTAATTAATTAGTAGAAAGCCGATTGTAATTAGCGATTTTTTTTTTGTTATAGACTAGTTCTGAATAAGCGTCTTTTACTGTACAAGAGAGGGTACAAAAAGAAAAAAATAAAATTTGAAAAAATCGTAGTTTTCTTAGTTTTTTTAGTTTAAACCTATGCTTAATTAAAATTGATACACGATTATATTTTCACTAGGTTAAAGTGCTTTAATATATCAGTTTGTGCTAAATAAGTTTTGGTTTTTTGATTAAACATCACAATAGTTAGAAAGCATCACTAAAATAGTATTTTCGTGAACAATGATTTTGAATTAGCAAAAATAAAGTTGAAATTGGTGCTTTGAAACTAATTTCCAACCTACATGGGGTTTTCTTAATGTTTTGATTGTAAAATTATTCAAAATTTAAAAATTAATTTTAAAAAGTCCATTCCAAACTTTTAAATAAAGCATTTTTTGTAATTGAAACATTAAAAATGTGGAAACCAAGCGCGCCAGCAGCGCCGTACCTACGAAGCGGCAAAAAACTAAAAATCCTCAAAAAATGCTTTTGCTTTTGTAATATTAAGAAATATTTAAGAAATTTTGAAGGGAAGAAGTCGAGATATTAAACCAATAAATATTTGAAATATTTCAAACCGTAAAATGTACTAGTCGCTCGCTGTTTCTCAATTTCCTCCCTACATATGATTGGCGCTAGCTGTATTGTACCCTCTTTCATACACTAAAAAAACCCTTAATCAGAACTAGTCAGTACCGGGTGCGGCTTAAATAAAATGAAAAAGAATTATAGTCTCGTGACTCTCGTGTATTTTGTATGAAATTTGACTCATTCTGCCATAAAGACGATATTACTATTATTTATTTCACACTTTTTTGCGCTCACAATGTACAATTTAAGCATTTACGTTTCTAAACTTCCATAATACGATAATAGTAAAATCCTTGTGGTTGTGAGTAATGCTTGTATTTTTTCAAGTACTTATTATAAATTTAAAAAAATAATAATTTTTTACACTCTAGCTTACTTGGCATTGGTGCAAGACCGGTTGCATAAGATCAATTTTAACTGTCCGACTGGTAACTCCGCACTACGAATCTCTTGGAAGGTAAGAATTAAAGGATTTAGTTAGTTTTTTATAGATTTTTTTGTTTTTTTTTAGTTTTGAAATCAATTCTACCCGGATTTTTAAAAATCAACGTTCCCAATTAAAGGTTAAAAACCCACGCATGTTTTTTTTTTTAAATAATTTGTTTGGTGAACTTTAACACCTGTCAATCTTGATTTGTAAGGTTTTAAGTTTCAAGCAAAAATAATGATCTCCAAAAACATACGTACGTTATTTTTATGTTTTTGGAATCAACATTAGCCGGTCCAACGAAGCAAGCTATAATAATAAAATTTTTGTAGGTCGGCTTTTATTGTGGAGATTGGCTGGGAAGAAGTGAGCATTGTTAGCAAAGATGGCAACAAGAAAGTTTTTTCCGGTGAGGCTGACGCTTTGACCCAAGCTATTTGGATTCAGGTATGTAAAAATTGTCATAAATCGGCAATTTTTGAGTTTTAAGGCTTAGATTGACAATTTATCGCCCAATTGGTGCCTCCTGGTGAACTCCCACAATGAAGATGCTTTTGCGTTGGACATTAACAGTGACTGTTATTTGCAGACAATTTTAATTGTTTAAAAATAGATTCTTTGAGAATAAATTATTCAGCAACCAAGAATTTTTAAGTGGAGTGTTATTTATATTATAATAATTATGTTGCACAGGTAAAACTACATAATTTATGTTTTGAAAGTTTTTGTGTTTAAAATTATTTTTTATCCCTTTATTTCTGCCTGCTTCCCTCGTTTCGGTTTTGGTCCTTTTAGTTTTTATTTTCTAAACGATTACAGTATAATTGTATAGGTAAGACACTATCAAATGACGGCTCTTCAAACGCTGCTGAGACACAATTCCTGGAATGTTTTGCACGCGAATCCCCATTCGGCATCGGCCTTGGGTGCCGTCGCTTCCACGCTACTTACCAGCCATCCAACTGGAAATAAGTAAGCTTAAACTAACCTAACATTCAGAACTTTTAAGTGGAAAGTTTCTCAAAATTAAAAAATATTTGAGAATAAACGTTTATTTTTACTAAACACCCACACCCATACTCCTCCTATCTATGCCAATCTATCATAAAAAAATAAAACGACCGCAGCCATCCCAATGGAAATAAATAGGTTTAAGCTAACAATAACAACTTATATCAATAACTTAGGACTAAAATAAACTAAAATAACGTTCATAATTTAAAAACATTGTAAGTTTGTCAACGTTAAAAAAATATTCGCGAATAACACGTTTATTTTTATTATACGCCCATACTGACTCCTATTTTATACCAATTATAAAAGAAAAGAAAACAAGCTTTGCAGCTATAAGAATTGCTTCACTGCGAGTGGTAATTGATGAGGCGATCACTGAAGTTCTTAACTAACAGAATTTTAAGTTTTTTGCTTTAAATCCAATATTTGGTGCCAGTTTTTTTATTAAATCAAAAAAACGGTCTTTGGTAAATTTTCAAAAACATAACAACATTTTAAATAAGTTTTTACTTTTAAGTTTATAATTTTAGTTTTAATTCACTGCGATAAATTTGACACTATCATAATTTTTTTATTAGAATTACTTAAAAAGGCAGAATCTTACTCACAATACGAAGTTTTTAAATATAGTCCCATCCCCCTTAATAAAACTCGTCTCAAAATTTAAAAATCAACACGTTGGTTTTGAGTCTCCAAAAAAAACGCTAAAAAAAGAAATGTTAGGTATGTGTTTGTCAATAGCGGACGTAAAAAGTTATCCACACGAAATTTTTTTCATTAAAAAAATAACAAAATACTACAAAAAAATTCAAAAAAATTTTTGCAAAGTGTTTTTGATTTTTTTTGAAAAAATTCTTGAGGTGTTTTTTTAATTTAATTTTCAGTTCCGTGCTTGAAAAATGCGTATAAACAAAATTTTAAATGATTTTCAAATTTTTTTTCAAGACTAACAATAAAGATAAATATAATAATCAGGGAAGAGCTCTGTCACGCGCGGTTAACCGTTGTTGATGGAAAACGACCATTTTTTTAAGTTACGCATTGGGTATTGGGTACTTGTATGACACCTATTTTCCTTACTGAATTACAAATTAAGTAACTTCACACAGTAATACAAATTCTCTTGTGGTTATTTTTGTGGTTTAGATTGTAATTTCTTACCTTTTTATAAAAATGGTTAATTTTCTAAGTGAAAAACGAACAAATATCCTAACCGCTCATTAAAAGCCCTTCGGCAACAATAAAAATAATTATGGTTGAAGTATATCTGGCTGACGCTGAAAATTAGAGTGCAGACATGAGGGGACCAATTAAAATTGTGCGGTATTGACGTTTTTTTTTAAAAACAAATAAGAACGCAGAATTTTTTTTAATTTCACCTTTTTACAAAATATACTAAAATTAACCAACTTTAGCCCTTAAAAAATTTGCATTTATGTTACAAATTAAGTAATTTGATAAATAATTTCTAAAATACAGTTTTTAATCTTTGTTATTAATCCGCTTTAGTAAAAAAATAAGAACGCAGAATTTTTTTAATTTTACCTTTTTACAAAATATACTAAAATTAACCAACTTTAGCCCTTAAAAAAATTTGCATTTAGGTTACAAATTAAGTAATTTGATAAATAATTTCTAAAATACAGTTTTTAATCTTTGTTATTAATCCGCTTTAGTGAAAAATTTTGAATGTTTTTGTTGTTAAATAGTCGACTCAATATTGCAAATATCGCGGTCAGCTAGATTTTATCTGCCTATAAAAAATACAATAAAAATAATCTGGGGTAACGCGTGAGTGCCGCGAGCCTACGGCGTCATCTTAAATACACTTCGAAAACGTAGATAAATTTAAAAATTTATCTTCATCGCTCTTTTTTATTATTATTATTATTTACAGCTTAAAATCACATAACGTTGAAGGTAAACATTTTCTAATGCTCAGGCGTTTTTTTTAATTTTTTTGTGTGCGTTGAAGCACAAAACATTGTGTTTAAGTGAGGTATCATTTGTTTGGGAAAACTGTGCCAAAATTAATTGCTATCCAAGCTTTATTAAAAAAATATAGTTCATAAAAAACTTTGTGCAAAACAAAAATATTCAATTGCAGATAGGTACATTAAGGTCTCTCCGGACAGTTTTCTTAAGTATGGAAAATCGCCATTTTTGGCATACCAGATCTCGTGAAATACAGTAATATTTCACTAAAAAATTTATATGAGTGTTAAAAAGGCAAAAATATCACGATTATAAAGTGAACATTCATTATATTATTGTAAGTAATTGAAATAATTGATATTAAAAATCAAATTGCAATGAAATTTTTTTAAAACCCTTAAAAATATTTACTACACACTATTTATTTAAAAAATACTTCCAATAGAGAGAGACAGTTACCCTCTTTCACGTACGTAAAAATTAAACTGAATATTGTTGTATTTATGGTTTAATAAAGAATTTTCCGTGAAAAATGGGGGTTAATTTTTTCAAAATTTCGTTAAAACTTCGATTTAATTTAATTTGGTAAAATTTAAAGCTCCAGATAGTATATTATTTCTATTGAAATTTATAATTTTTGGAAGGCCATAACATCTTTTGTATTTTTTAACGCATAAATAGTTCTGTCGTGCGTCGTGCGTTTTATCAATTTTTTTCAGAAGGGTGGTTTATAAATCGCTTTTAGAGCTAATCATCCCATGGTAGCAGTGGCATAGTCGGTTAGCGCGTCGTCAAGTTTGTTGAAAGGTCCCGAGATAGATTCCCACATAAAACATATTTGGCCACAATTTTTTTTTTTTATTTTAATAATGTTTTTTTATTTTTTTTACAATTTTAAAATTTTATTTAACATAAATTCAAAAAATATCATCATTGTAATCAGGATTTGTTGCCTGCTTTTCGCCAATTAGTCAAATTTTCGTCATTTGAATATCTTAGAATATTATAATACTCTATAAGTATAATAATTTAAAAGTAAATTGTGTGTAAATAAAAATGGGTAATTTTTGCTCTTTATTGCAATTGGTTTACTACTGAACGTTCTGCAATAAAAACTGTCCGGAGAGACCTTAAATCGCAAACATTTTTTTTTAATTAAACATAGTCGATAATTAAAATTAAATAATTAAATGAATGCATTATATAATATTTAAATTATAGAATTTAGTAGTACTTCTTGGAAATTTTTAAAAGGCAAATTTTGAGTATTTAAGGACCTAATTAATTTAATAAATTTTATAGTCTTATTATTAATTTACCGCTGTTTAAAACATCTTAACTTAACTTTAAAATATATTTTCAAAGAACTCGATGCAAAAAAGTTCTTTTTTTTTGTTTTCAGTTCATGGTTAAAGTATCTACTATAAGAATGCAAAAAAATCACTCGTTTTTACCGTTTTGGATGAAATTAAGCAATACAAGACTTGCAGTTGAGTTGTAATCTCCAGCCTCACTAATCTAACATCTGATGTTCTGAATTTACTTAGAATTTGCAACTCGCATTTATAACGCGTCTTATTTTTGAAACATCAAAAAAAAGGTGTTGCCACATATACAAGATCTTGTACAATATACTTTTTTTAAAATATATTATATTTAATTTTTAGATATTGAAACGATTGTATTGATCTTATTAAGTTTAAAAAATTTTCTGTAAATTTTTTTTGTGTACTTTTTCTTTTTTGGAAAAATGACATTGGATCCAGTGTTTTAAAGGACGTAAATTCTAGCAGAAGCTGAAACAAAGTTTCGAAAAAAAGCCTTATAATAAATGGAATAGTATGAAAGCTACATTAAGTCTAAAAACTTAATGCCAGAAAAGACTGAAACAAGTCTCCCTAAAATAAGCAAATTAATGATAAATTTTATAAAGCTTTCAGAAACAACAAAATTTAATTTTAAAAAAATAGAAAAGCTTTGGTTTGCGTTTTTTAACCATTTGACGAAAATGAATGCAAGAAGTTCCCAAAGCGTGAATAAATTTTTGCATGCGTTAATCAGCTATATTAATACGACGGTATTAATTGAGTCACATGTCACCAAATCGGTTAAAAGATTATTATTATTTTTATTATTATTATTTTTATTATTATTATTTTTATTATTATTATTTTTATTATTATTATTTTTATTATTATTATTTTTAAGGTCTATTTATAACCATATATCCAGATCTAAGTCTGAAAAACCTTAAAAAATTTAGATTTAACATATAAGGCGACTTTTTCTTTAATGTTTTCTATATATTACATAAAACAAATTAACTGGCAAAGTAATTGTTAAAGTAAAAGTCGCCTTATATTAAATCTAAATGTTTCAAGGTTTTTCAGACTTGGATCTGGATATTTGGTTTTAAATAGACGTTAATAATAATATCTTTTAACCGTTTTGGTGACATGTGACTCAATTAATGCCGTCGTATTAATATAGCTGATTAATGCATGCAAAAATTTATCCACGCTGTGGGAATTTTTTACATTCTTTCATCAAATGGTTAATAAACACAACACAAACCAAAGCTTTCACACGTATTCTTTTTATTACTAATTTGCTTGTTTTAGGAAGAGTTGTTTCAGTCTTTTCTGGCATTAAGTTTTTAAACTTATTGTAGCTTTAATGCAATTCCATTTATTAGAAAGCTTTTTTTTTCGAAACTTTGTTTCGGCTTTTTCTAGAATATTATTAATGTATTGATTTTTAGAGTTTTGATATGACAAGTATTCAGACCTGTGCACGGTCTGAAAATGCCCCCCCCCCGTTTTATTGGAGGATTTGCCCCCCCCCCCCCCCGTTTTATTGCTCCCCCCCCCTCGCCAAAAAATGAAAAAGTTCCCTAAAATTATTACGCCATTTTTGACGTGATAACGCCATCATCGCGAATTTGTTGCAGTTTTTAGCCTATTTCAATGTATTTTAATCCATTTTAGACCTATTTTTACCTTATTTTCGCTTTTTTTGTCCCTTTTTTTCCTTTTTTCTTCTTTTTTTCTCTTTTTTTCTCCTTTTTTTCTTTTTCCCCTGCTTGCCCCCCCCCCCGTTTTATTGCCCCTTCCCCATTTTAAAAAAGTTGCCTCCCCCGTGCTCCTCCCCCCGTTTTGGAATTGCCCCCCCTCCCCTTTTTAACCCCGGGGGGGCAGTGCACATGTCTGAGTATTGTTAAGGGGTTTTAATGATAAAACACTTAATTTATATTAGTACTTAATAATAATATATTCTGATTATTTGGATAATTCCATGTTTATATAGGGCCTTGTGCGTGCGTTTGCTGCTCGGTCAGGAGCCGGAAGTGTATTTGCAAAAAGAAAGGACCAACGGTTTTACCAGCGATTTGATAATCTCTGAACAGTGGTCACGGCTTAGGGGTTATTTTGAAAGAATTGATTTCGATACTTTGATTGGAACTTCTTTCTTTCACAAGTTCGAACTGCTATTGGCGACTCTTACGTGATTTTATTGTGATATAATAATTGTAATGTTATCTGGTTTAATAGTAAAAAGGATCATTTTTTTGTTTTTTCAACTGCAAGCAGTGTCAGGGTAAATATTTTTAAAAAAAATTAAGTTCAACATTATTAGGTATTTGCAAATCTGACATGTCACAGTCATACCCGGCGTGTCATAAACATCTCGATTACAATTGACATGCGAGCAGAGGTAAAATAATTACCCCCCCCCCACCTCAAAAAAAAATCCCAAAACTGTTGACAATTACGAAGTTAATCTTTTTAGGTTTAAACTGCACAAATAGTTTTGATTATTTTGATTTTTTAAAAAAACAGACAAAATGTACGTTCTTTGTCAGTACGTTAGGTTACGTACTGTTGTCGCCAGCATTCAGTGCCATGTGGATATTTTCTCAGGAATACAGCTTTTTGAATTAGAAAATAGTGTGTGCGATGCTGGCTGCTCAAAAAAAAAAATAAAGACGTTCAGATTCATTTTCAATAGAGTCAAACACTTCGAAAGTTATTTTTTATTTAGTTTTAAAACGTTAAAAAAATCTATTTTTTTTTAATAAAACTTTTAAAAAAATGATATCTTAACGTGAAATAAACTATTTCTTCACATTTTAAAACAAAATGTTGGTCAAAAATTTAGTTCACTGTTTTTACACAAAATTTACTTTTGTAATATATTCGGGTCCGTATAAAAACATCATGAACAAATTCACATAAGCCAAAATCACCATAAACGTTACAAAATCACCATAAAGTGGTGTCAATTCACCCTAAATATAGGATAGTGCATTTAATTTCGGCACTTTTTTCGTTTTTCCAATGTAACTTTTCACTGTATGGTTCGATTTTCATGTTTGATAGCTCATTTTGAAGCTTTCACAATACTTCGTTGTGTAATAAAAGTTTCATTGCACAAAAATTGTTTTTTTATTTAATTAAATCAGTTTTTAAAAAAATGGAAAATTGCCGAAATTAAATGTCTGCATTTAATTTCGGAACTTTACAAACAATCGATTGTTTCTCAGTCAAAAAATCATCATTTTCAAAAATTTAACAGCCTATCATTATCTGCAGACAGTTTTCTTTAATTTAAGCTTCTACTTGTTGTTCAACGTGTAACTTTCAAAAAGTTACAGCTAAAATGCCAAATGGTAATAAAATGAGCAAAATTTTGGAAAAAAGTGCATTTAATTTCGACACTTTTTAAAAGGACCCTCTTAATCGAGTTTAAGTGCAGCGCTATGACCCCTACACATTTCACGTTGTCTTTTAACTATTTACAACTACAGTTTAACACCCGACCACTTAATTCAACCCGTTTTTACCTACAGCAATATGTGTGCCGAAATTACACTATTTTATGCTATAACGATTGCTTACCACAGACGCAACGTAGAACCACGGGGACTAAAAATTCGGAAAATAGACTAAATTTTACCAGGACAGTTTATTTTTTAAACTAATTTATTGCGTAATCATAAAATGCCTATGTTCTAAAAACGAGTAACAATTTTATTTTTTATAAATCACACAATTTCACATGAAAATATCATAACATAACAAATAAAAAGCTCACGACAGTCATCTACATATAATTAGCTCTCATTTGAGCTATCAAACGTCGTATTCCGTCCAGTATTACCAAAGATATAGTCCAAAATCAAAAATGCCCAATTTGGAAAAGTGCCGAAATTAAATGCACTACTCTAATGCGTTTGTAATATTTTCTTTAAAATTTGAGACTTGAAAAATACAACTAAATTTTATCATAATTAGCTTGATTTTAAGGCTCTGCTTGGCCTTAGGAAAAAATTCAAACATTTTCAATGCTTTTATGCTTAAAACCAAATTTTTTTAACAAATTTTAGTTTGCAAACTCATTTCTGATTGTTACTGGGAATTTGGAAAATTTCACCGCGAACGGTGAAATTTTCCATGGAGATTTAACTCTACTTTAATGGTGATTTCGCACGTCATCATATTATAATCTTGCTAAGAGTTATATGAATTTTAATAGCAATACCAAGAATATATAACACAAGAGAATCTCCGACTGTACACTATGTTTTTGACCAAAATTTTGCTAGAAAAGTCGCACTTTCAACGTTTGTGCGACCATTCTTGCAAAAATCCGCCATTTTCTGCACTGATTTTTACAACAGTGTTAGTTTTCTTGCAGTGCGGACTGCGACTTTTTTTGTACTCAATACTGCTTTATTCGCACTGCGATTATTTTAGCCCTGCGAGTCTGGCTGCACTACAAAAAAAATACAGACGCTGGTAAACATTTTCAATAGAGTAAAACACTTCAAAATTTGTTTTAATTAATTTTAAAACGTTGGAAATTTTTTTTATTAAAACTAAAAAGTTTTGACATCTTAACGTCAAAAAACGTCTTTTACTCATTTAAACACAAAACTTTCGCTTTTCTTTGTTTTTGTGTTTTTTTGTTGTGCAGCTAGACTCGCAGTGCTAAAATAATCGCAGTGCGAATAAAGCAGTATTGAGTGCAAAAAAGTCGCAGTACCCACTGCAGGAAAACTAACACTGTGTTAAAAATCGCAGCGCGGAAAACCTAGCAGAAAATGGCGAATTTTTGCGAAAAAAGTCGTACACAGATTTGAAAGTGACTTTTCATGCAAAATTTTGGTCAAAAATTTAGTGTACAATTGGACATTCTCTTGGGTTATATTACGGGTGTCATTAGTACTAAAGCTAAAGCTAAAGTGCTTTAGTACTAAAGGGTTTTTTGGGCTTAGTACTAAAGCTAAGGCGCGGCTAAATTGAAATTAGCTGGCAAAAGCTCGGCAAAAGGTATGGGCCCGGCAAAACGTTAGCTTTTGCCAGGAAAATGAAAAATCACCCAAAAATGATTGGCCAAAAAAATGACCAAAAAACCAAAAAAAAGTGTTCACCAATCAAAAACATGATTATTTAATGAGATTTCTATCCATGAAGTGGAGAGGTATGATGGGGTCCTTTAACCTCAAAATTTTGAACCTCCCTCCTAGACCAATATCGAGTTCTCATCAGAAAATTCTCTTTTTTTAATCTGGCTCCCCTCCAGGATTTTAATCCGACACCTCTAATGTATTTTGTTTTGAAAATCCACAAGACACACCCTGACCCTCTTATAGATTTCAAAATTGTCCATACATCCTTCCCAAAATTTAAGATGCAATTTACCGCCGGTAACCAACCACCTCAACCCCTTCCCTCACTCTTAGCTGCCTAAAAACTATGCTTATATAAACTTGAATATACTATATTTTTACTTTAAAAGAAGCATGAGTGAATATTTTAAACAATAAAGCTAATTAAAGTTATTAAAACGAATTTTGGTTTTAAGGTGCTATGAATATGGGGTTTTATTTTTTTGTGTTTCTTATTTTTGTTTTAGCATTAGCAAATACTGATTTTTTGCTTTTTTAAAGTTTTTTTCGAGTTTCTAAGTGCTTAATATTAAAATAATCTTATTTTTACAATTTCATATGGGTATTTTGTCAAGTTTATTATGCAGTAAACGTTCTTTTTTAATAAAAAATGTTGGTTAAATGTTTTGTTGCTTTAGATATTCATTTCCGAAAAGCTATTCTTGATAGTTAGCCATTTTGATACATCTGTTATTATTTAAAGTTAAAACTGAAATACAGTTACAAGAGCAACTTTAAAATTGTAAAATTAACCCTAAAAATAATATTTTTAAAATATAAAGCTAAGACCTAATGCAATAAACGTTAAAAAGAGTTAATAAGTTAATGTTGAGTTTTTACCCTAAACTTAAAAATGCAATGCCAAGAATTACCTTAAAAAGGGGATAATTTTTAAAATTTAGGAACATTTCCATATTTGTCAGTTTGGCAAAAGCTAAGGCTAAAGTGCTTTAGTACTAAGCTTTTTTTGGGCTTTGTACTAAAGCTAAGGCTAAAAGATTTTTGAACCTTTAGTACTAAAGTTAAGGCGCGCCTAAAATGAAATTTCCCGGCAATGCACACCCGTAGCGTATGCATTGCATTGCGTAGGTGCACATATGTTCTTGGCAATACTCAATGCATCTAAACCTGGCGTCCAATAACGATGTTTTTTGGGGCTCTTGTTGTTTCGCCTTATTTTTGTACTATTTCTTGAAAGCTTGTTAAAACGTTAAGAATAGTTCTGACTTTTTTGGCGGGGGGAGGGCACATTTTTCAACACCACAATTTGAAAAAGTAGGGGTTTAAAATAAAAAATAACCAAATATAAAAGCTTAAAAAAAATTTGAATATTGAATTTTAAATTGTACATACAAAATGTTCATTTTTTGTTTACCTAAAAATAACACAAAGTTTAGATTTACATGTTTTGAACTTGTATTGACCAAAAATAGATAAAAATTACAAAAATCACGCTAGAATTTGTACAACTTTGTAAAAATGGGTCCAATATTAAAAAATATAATATAGAAATAAAAAATTAGTAAAAACTAGTTTAAAATGCCAATTTTTTTTGTTTACAATATGCAGGAAAAGTTTTAGTCAACACTGCAATTACATTTGCATTAAAAATCGCAGTGCTGGAAAATTGGGGATTTTTGCTAAAAAAAAATAGTCGCACAAAAGTTGGCAAGTACGCAAAATTTTGGTCAATAATTTAGTTACAGTCGAACATTATCTTGTGTTATATATTCTTGTTAGTTGTTATTAGGAAATAAAAATGAATTCCGAATTAAAGGACCCTTTATTCGGAAATAAAAACCAAATAACTCAATATATTCCGTCTTTTAAAGGTTAATTTAGCTGTTTGCTCAGGTTCAGGGGATTTCTAAAGAATGCTCAAAATTATTTATGTAACGTACTACTTTGGCGGCTACTTTAATTGTCAATTCGACGCGTAATAAAGCCGAAATTAATGGATAATTTTACCAGAAAATCGAGAAAGAACGCGTAAAACAACCACCAACTTCCGTGTTTTTTATAATAAAATACTACACAGTTTGTCTAAATTTGTGCTGTTCTCTGAAGTAGAGCTGCGGAGCTCCACTATTTTTTGCTATTTTTTTTTATTTTTGAAGACGAATGTTAAGTTTTTGTTCAAAACTTATATAAATATTAAAATGCAGAGAAAAAAAAACATTTTTAGGACTAAACTAAATTTTAAACTATTGATTAATTGACGTAACTTTAATATTTTTTCGATTATTTCTTACATAAAATAATCGACAAAATCTTTCCGCAAATTGATATTTATTAAGATTACGCCGGAATTCCGTCTACTTGACTGCTTTGAATATTTTTTGAACCCTCATATCTAGTGTTGTAAAAAGTTACTTTTCTTAAACTAATAAAAGTAACGGATTTTGGATTACTTTTACTTTTACTCGAGTTTTAAATTTCACTTACTTTTACTTTTACTTGAATTCTTTTACTCTTACTCGGATTTTTTCCTGCAAATACTTAAATTAATTTAAGTCAAATTTAGGTAATTTTAACGAGTAAATTCCCTATATAGCTTGTTAAAAATGATTGGCAGCAAAAATTTTGTCAAGATGCTAACACTCTAAAAACCATTTATTTAGACCAAAAAACTTATTAAAATAAAAATTTAGGCAAAAAAATTAAAATTGAGCTCTGGGTCTCTAAAAACCGGTATTTTGCTTCGTTTCAAAATACTTTTATTAGAACTTTTACTCTTACTTTAACTTGAAAGAATAGGTCTTACTTTTACTTTTACTTTACTTAAATAAAACTTTGACCCTTACTTTTACTTTACTTAAATTAAAAAATCACAAATTACTTTTACTCTTACTTTACTTAAATTAAAATTTTTCAAATTACATTTACTTTTACTTAAAATAATCGAAAATCAATATTTTTTACAACACTATTCCTATCTATGTAATTGACTATGTATTTGATAAGATTAGAAGTTGAATTTCAGAGGGAAACAATAAAATTAGACGCAAATGGAAGTTTCTGAGCCCAGTGGTAGATTGGGACAAAATTTTGAATTAGTAGTGGCATGTTGATAAACTTTTCAATTTGGGTATGAACATCCATTTGTTAAGTTAACAAGATCGATCAGATAATAATTAACATGGGAGCGAAAGAAATATTTGCACTTCCACCTTTTTTTAATGAAACTTATCTCTATGTAGAGAACTTATCTCACGTGCATAGAAATTATTGTTTCAGAATGAAAACTATGTTCGTTTTGTTTTGCATATTGCAATTAATACTTAATTTAATTCACAACCGAATTGCATACCGTTAAGTTAAATTTATATACCGTTATGTAAACAATTGTTTTAATTTTGTTTTGCTGAACCCTAAATTGTATGTGTTTTAATTTTATAACATGGGTCTATTTTATACCTGCTAAATAACGGTCCAACCCAGGTTCATTTCAATTATAAAAAAATTCACTGGAAATAAAAAAAAGTATTAGCTGGTTTATTCCAGTCTTAATAGAGTTTTTGAAGGTTTAAACGTATTAATTAGTAATGTTCCTATACCCTCCAATATCATGGCTTGAAGCTCCAGCCAGCAATTTCAAGCGGAGGGAGTTCGAGAACTCCGCCTCATAAGTAAAGATTTTTAGCTTTTTTTAACTTTGAAATGCATTTAAAGTGACCCTATTTGAATTTTTAAGATTCTTTCTATGGACCTTAGCATTGCAAATTTGGGGGGAGCAGCCCCACTACGAAAAAAAATCCCTCTATGATTAAATAGATTTTATAGGCACCTTGCACTGGAACTCGGTTTAAAGCGTCACTATAATGGATAATTACCGTGTCTCCTACTTATCTTTCGTAGTATGCAGATCAACCGATTTAAAGCGCGCGAAATTTCGATCGGTTGATCTGCATACAACGAAAGATAAGTGGGAGATACGGTATTTATCAATTATGGTGACACTTATGTATATTGCATACTTCATGTATAAACCGAGTTCCAGTGCAAGGTGCCTATAATAATAAATTACATTAACTGCATGATACTTAATTCCAAATAGATTTCAACTTCGAAGCTTCGAAGCAACTCCCGAAGTTTCTGAGCTTCAAAGTTCTGCCTTATTTTTCCTTATTAAAAAAGGAGTTCCAATTCGAAGGGGTTTTGAAGGAGCTTTGAAGAATTCTTTTGGAGCTCGAAGTTCCGGGTAACATTACGGAAACATCGCTAATTTTTAAATAATTTTAATGTCTTGTATAATTGTTCAAATAAATAAAATATAATAGTCGTACTTAAAAATATGTAAGAAACCCGACCGTTTGTTTTTTATGTCCCGACTTCCAACAGATTTAACTGTCTTTGTCCTCCTATTGTTTTTCAATCTACTTATTTACATTCAGTAAAACTTTAAAGTGAAAAACTTTATCCAACAAAATGACCGAAAAACTGTCTCTAATCAACCTCAAAACAATTAAAGGCAACTGTGACCTGCTCTTAGTTCATAAAAGGATGTTCGGGGCAAAATTTGAAATTCCAGATCCGGTTCCTATTCCGGATTTTTAGAAAATCTCAATTCCGGTTTTGATTCCGGTTCCGGTGTTCTGGGGGTTCAGCAGTGAATGGGCAGTAGTGCAGTACTGGTTCCCGATTCCAGATGTTCTAGATGTTTAAATTTAAGGGGATAAACTACCGTAAATTTAATTAATATTTATTAGCTGGAAATAAATTTTCTAGTGTGTTTTAGTGTCTTAAATTAAAAATTTTCTCCCCCAGGAGGCATTCTGCCCCCCAGACTCCCTGGCAAGGGCCTCTGCCCCTTGATCCCGCTTGGGGATTCTCAACCCCAGACCCAGAACTGCCTTCTCCCACCCTCCTTCAGGGTTCGTATTATGTCCCTCGGACCGCCCCTTCCAAACTGAAATCCTGGGCACGCCACTGAACAAGCAATAAAAGAGGCCGAACCAAAGAAAGCTTGGTTTGGCAGTATTTCGTTACTAACGAGGAAGGCAACTATGCTTCTTGTCAAATAAAGGGTTGTTCTAAGCCCAATGTAAACTCGACTTTTGTCTATTTTAATGGATTTTAAGCCATTTCAGATCTGTTTTTACTTATTTTACTCTTTTTTGTCCATTTTTCTTTTTTCCATTCTCTTTTTCTCTTTTTTTCTCTTTTTCTTCTTTCCTGCTTTCCCCAATTTATTTCCCCACTTTAAAAAAGTTGCCCCCCTGCCCCCCCATTTTGGAATTGTCCCTGCTCCAATAAAACTCTGGGGGGGGGCAGTGCACAGGTCTGATATAGTGTTTGGAAATTTTGGTGTTGTTAAAAGTTTGTTGAAGGAAAAGTGTTAAGAATTTTTAAATAGAAAACAAACACTTTTAAAAAAATAAACAAGTTTTGCTTGCAGACAAATAGATTAATTTGTTTATTTTTTATGGTTTTCTTAGTAATGTTAGTGATAGTGGTCCCAACTTTATGCGCGTAAGTTGGTCTTGAGTAGAAGATTAAACCCTGATTTCAGGAAGGAGGGGTTTACATCCAATAATGTATCCACATCATAGATGGACAAGGGGGGAGGTAGGGTGGGGTCCACCCCCCTCACCTCAAAATTTTGGGGGCCCCCCTAGAATCCCAGGCCCCCCCTAGAAAAAAATCCAGGGGCCCCCCTCCCCCAAATTATTTTTTACCCCTGACCCCCCTTCTAGATTTTGAAATCTGACCCCCTACCCTCTCGAAAAAATTGTAAGTACTTTTTTTATACTAAACTTCCTTCCAAAAACGTGAATTAATACCACAAATTCATGTTTTTACACCCCTTTTTATACCTAAACATTGCTTTTTCTTCAATAAAATGTAGTATTATCTGATAAAAAAACTATTATTAAACATTTAATGGTTTAAAAGTATTTTGTTTTGGAAATTGGACCCCACCTGACCCCCTCTAGGTTTCAAAATTTTCCACCCCCGGGTCGACCCCCCCCTAAAAAGCTAGGGGGAGTTTGGAGCCCCCTAAGTCCCCCCCCCTAGATTTTGAAAGTTCATTTACACGGGGTAAACACCCCCGAGCTTTTTGACGGTGTTCATCTATGATCCACATCCCAAGGTTTTTTGTGCATTCTAACTTTATTTTTTGTGATTTTAATTGAAAAAAAAAAACAGTTAAAAATCACGCTAATTTTAGTTCACATATGACTTCTTTTTGCATTTGAGTAATTTTTGGTAGTTTTTATTCTAGTCATTTTATGTTGTTTTGTTATTACATTGTTTGGTTAAATTTTGTGTTGTTTAATTTTTCTTTTTTGGTTTTGTTATTTAGCCTGAACATAATAACATTAGTTAAGTTGGTTAGTTAAGTACATAATATGCTTATTTGTTTAGTTTATTTATGTAAAACATAAAGTAGAACTTTATCTGAATGCCATAGTTTTTTTTTTTCTAATGTATATTTTTATAACAGAAAACCAGACCTGTGCATTGTCTGGAAATGCCCCCCCATTTTATTGAAGGATTTGCCCCCCTTTTTTTTTTATATTTCTGTGCTTACCACCCTTTATTGCAAAAAAATGAAAAAGTACCCTAAAATTATGGCGCCATTTTTGATAGACGCCATCATTGCAGAATTTTTGCAGTTTTTAGCCTATTTTAATGCATTTTAAGCCATTTTAGACCTATTTTTACCTTATTTTTGCTTTTTTGTCCCTTTTTTCCTTTTTCCCTTCTTTTTTTCTCTTTTTTTTCCTTTCCCCTGCTGCCCCCCAAGGTTTTATTGTGGGGGGGGCGATTCCAAAACAGGGGGGGGGGCACAGGGGGCAATTTTTTTGAAATGGGAGGCAATAAAACAGAGGGGGCAAGCAGGGGGGAAAGGAAAAAGAGAAAAAGAAGGGAAAAAGGAAAAAAGGGACAAAAAAGCAAAAATAAGGTAAAAATAGGTCTAAAATGGCTTAATATACATTAAAATAGGCTAAAAACTGCAAAAAATTTGCAATGATGGCGTCTATCAAAAATGGCGCCATAATTTTAGGGTACTTTTTCATTTTTTTGCAAGGGTGGGTAAGCAATAAAACGAGGGGGGGGGGCAAATCCTTCAATAAAATGGGGGGGCATTTCCAGACAATGCACAGGTCTGGTTTTCTGTTATAAAATATACATTAGAAAAAACTATGGCATTCAGATAAAGTTCTACTTTATGTTTTACATAAATAAACTAAACAAATAAGCATATTATGTACTTAACTAACCAACTTAACTAATGTTATTATGTTCAGGCTAAATAACAAAACCAAAAAAAAAAATTAAACAACACAAAATTTAACCAAACAATGTAATAACAAAACAACATAAAATGACTAAATAATAAAATGACTAAAATTTACTCAAATGCAATAAGAAGTCCTCTGTGACCTAAAATTAGCGGGTTTTTTTACTGTTTTTTTTTTCACTTAACATCCCACAAAATAAAGTTATAATGCACAAAAAACCTTGGGATGTGGATCATAGATGAACACGGTCAAAAAGCTAGGGGGGGGGTGTTCACCCCAGATAAATGAAATTTCAAAATCTAGGGGGGGACCTAGGGGGGTCGAACTCCCCCTAGCTTTTTAGGGGGGGTCGACCCGGGGTGGAAAATTTTGAAACCTAGAGGGGGTCAGGTGGGGTCCAATTTCCAAAACAAAATACTTTTAAACCATTAAATGTTTAATAATAGTTTTTTTATCAGATAATACTACATTTTATTGAATAAAAAGCAATGTTTAGGTATAAAAAGGGTGTAAAAACATGAATTTGTGTTATAAATTCACGTTTTTGGAAGGAAATTTAGTATAAAAAAAGTACTTACAATTTTTTCGAGAGGGTAGGGGGGGTCAGATTTCAAAATCTAGAGGGGGGTCAGGGGTAAAAAATAATTTGGGGGAGGGGGGCCCTGGATTTTTTTCTAGGGGGGGGCCTGGATTTTTTTCTAGGGGGGCCCCCAAAATTTCGAGGCTAGGGGGGGTGGACCCCACCCTACCTCCCCCCCTTGTTCATCTATGATGTGGATACATTATTGGATGTAAACCCCTCCTTCCTAAATCAGGGTTTAATCTTCTACTCAAGACCAACTTACGCGCATAAAGTTGGGACCACTATCACTAACATTACTAAGAAAACCATAAAAAATAAACAAATTAATCTATTTGTCTGCAAGCAAAACTGTCTATTTTTTAAAAGTGTTTGTTTTCTATTTAAAAATTCTTAACACTTTTCCTTCAACAAACTTTTAACAACACCAAAATTTCCAAACACTATATCAGACCTGTGCACTGCCCCCCCAGAGTTTTATTGGAGCAGGGACAATTCCAAAATGGGGGGGCAGGGGGGCAACTTTTTTAAAATGGGGGGAAATAAATTGGGGGAAAGCAGGAAAGAAAGAAAAAAAAGAGAAAAAAAGAGAAAAAAAGAAGGGAAAAAAGAAAAAAAGAACAAAAAAAGCAAAAATAAGGTAAAAATAGGTCTAAAATGGCTTAAAATCCATTGAAATAGGCTAAAAATTTGAAAAAATATTGCAATGGCGTCGGTCAAAAATGGCGTCATAATGTTAGGGTACTTTTTCATTTTTTGATGGGGGGGGGGGAGGGCAATAAAACAGAGAGGGGGGCGAATCCTCCAATAAAAAGGGGGGGGGGGCATTTCCAGACTGTGCACAGGGCATTTCCAGACTGTGCACAGGTCTGCTATATATTAACTAAATACATAAAAAAATTACAAAACAAACTAGAATGTCTTTGAAGTATATAATCTTATTTTTAACTTCTTTGGTCATAAAATTAGCTCTACATAACATTACACAAAAGTTAATTCACATATCATAGAATATAGTACTACACAACAAATCCTTAACAAGCATATGCAGGTGTTAATGAGGACAGGAAAGGGTGGTTGGTAAAAAAAATCTTGGCACCCCTTCCTCTTCCAAAATTTGGAAATGTCATGTGCAGCCTCCATAAATTTATAAATTCTAGTTTTAAAAATACAACTTTTAGTAAAACTAACCTATAAATTCTTTAGATAAAACATCTTGATATTCCCCTAAAATACCACAGGTTTCCCACATATGTTCATAATAATCAAAATCTATGATTAAATTACTTTGTGTTCTTAATTCAATTTTGTATAGGATTCTTATTGGTTGTAAGTGTTATTTTTTAAAACATTATAACCTACTTTTGTCAAATTTCACCAGCATTAATTTCACAAAATAACTAATGTCACAGCCAAAAATGTTGAGTAGTTTTAAAATTTAGTTAAATTTATCAGCACCAGTTTATTATATATTTATAATATAACATAAGATTCTTAGATATTTTTTATACATATTTCACACACCTTTAAAAAATATAACAAGTAACAGTCTATTCTCACTATGGCAATTAAGCTACAATTATATAGTAAAAAAACATCAGTGAAATATTACATTTTCAGACCTGTACACTACCCCCCCCCCCTCCATTTTGTTGGGAGGAGTGGCAAATCCAAAATAGGGGAACAAGAGGACAGGTTTTTTTGAAATGGGGAGGGGCAACAAAATGCTGGGGGCAAGCAGGGGAGAAAAAGAAAAAAGGAAAAAAAAAGAAAAAAAGGGAAAAAGAAAGTGTAAAATAAGTACCAAATAGGTCCAAAATGGTTTAAAATGCATTAAAATAGGCTAAAAACCTTGCAAAAATTTTGTGATGATAACGTCATAAAAGGTCAAAAATAGCATTTCAATTTTGGGATACTTTTTTATTTTCGGCCGGGGGTGGGGGAGGGTGGCCACAATCACTAATATTCCAGGGGAGGGGGGCATTTTAAGATCTGGCACAAGTCTGACTTTCTATGTTTGTCAGCAGTTTAGAATTTAAAAACATTCACAACAGTAACTTACTTCACTTGGGTTGGCTGATTCAACCAAATTAAACTATGGTGAACAGAACAACAAATAACCTTTTCAGCTTTCACATTTTATATAACTTTTATGCTAACATTAACTTTTTAGTTAAACAATGTTTGCACTGGATATAGCTACTACACAACACACTGCCACTAAAAACTACAAATTTCTGCCTATATAGCCAGCTCAAATTATTGCCCATGTATTGTAACTTGACCATAGGTGTTTTTGGTCAGGTCCGCTTGGAGGGGGGGTCCACCCCCCAGTGAAAGGCCAAAATTTTTGAGGAGGGGGGTTCAGACCCCCCTTACTTTTTAGGGGCGGTCAACCCGGGTGTGAGATTTAAATTTAGGAGGGGGGTCAGGGGGGTCCAAATTTTTAACAAATTTTTTTAACTCAATAATTTAAGTGTTTTTAGGTCTAATATTGAATTTTATGTACTAAAACAGCTTATTTAGGCCTAAAAAGTGTATTTAAACAGGGTTTTTAACTAAAAAACCGTTTTGGACAGTAAATAAAAAAATATACTTCCAAATTGGTTGGGAGGGGGGAGGGGGGTCAGCCTTGCTAGGGGGGGTCAGGCCAGACCACTCTTGAGCTTTGGGAGGGGGCGAGGGGGGCCCTGGATTTTTTCTAGGGGGGTTCAAAATTTTGGCTCTAGGGGGGTGACCCTTCTGCTCCCCCCCCAAAACACCTATGAACTTGACATTATGTT